>CAUYRT010086761.1:0-11547 GCA_963574885.1 Lepilemur ruficaudatus | reverse complement strand
GAGCAAAAGTGGGAACTTAGGAAACTTAAGTGGAAAGACATCTGAAAACGACTCTCACACAGAGTCAGGCACTCGTGGCGACAGCACAGCCAGCGTCAACAGAGCAGTGAGAACAAGAACAGAGCTCGGTCGGGGAGGGCGCGGCCCGATGACGCTGTGGAAGCTGGCATCTGTGGGGTCTTCCAGGGTGCTCTGCAGCCTGACTTTGCTTGCGTGGCCTCTCCTTCTTTAGCCGAAAACAGGCATTCCACTGAAGCGCCTCCGGCCAGGAGCAGCGGCCGGAGCTGCCAGGTTAACACGGGGCAGGGCTGGTGGGCAGCTACTGGCTAGCTGTGACAGTGTGCCAGCAGCCACACCCACAGCCCAGCCCATGTTGTAACAACCACATTCTTTTCTAGGCTGCACAGGTGTGTCAAACTCCTGGTCTAGAACATCATGCTTGAATGCAGACCCTCAGCCCACGGCAGGGCTGGGCAGGCCTCCCGGGAGCCCCTCTTCTCGCATCCAGTCCATGGGGCAGTGACCCTGCTTCCACTGGTGGCCAGTCTTCCACATGGTGCTTTGCAGGGCCAAACACAGCTGTATGCCGGAAATTACAGGTCTTGACAGTGTTCAAACCGATAGCTACCGTGTTAGGCACACAAGACATAGGCTCCCTGTTCCCCAAAAGGGCTGTTAAGTCCCAGCCTGAATGTTGTCTCAACAGACCACCTTTACATAAGGCTTAGTCCAAACAGTGCGGACCCAGAAGCTGGGGAGGGCAGTGCCCTGATGCCACCCCGCCCTGGCCGTGGACGGCAGCCGGCCACCCTTACTTACAAGGAGAGTTAAGGCACTTTCTTAAACTCTTGCCTAGGGGGATCATGTCTCCGCGACTCAGCAGTTACACTGTCTGGGCTCCCTAAAGTTGTTTACTTTTTTTCTGCTGCTACTTCCTACCTCATTTCTTGCTCTCGCCATACTAATGTCCAGATTTTGTATTTCTATGCTTTTTAAAACAATTTAACTTTGGTACTAACAGAACAGCAGCTATTTTTCCCAATATTGTGCATAACAAAACAAAAATTTTAACTAGGAGAATTCCTTATGACCAATTCTTTTGTCCAGAAACCTAAAGCTAGAGCTGGGGCTCCGACCCCTTCCAGGCTGGAGGACAGGTCGCAGAGCACCAGAGGGGACTCTGCAACCGTTTCCTGCCGAAAGCAGCCCAGCAGCGTGAACTCAGCAACAGGAAGCCCTGAGCACCAGAAACGCTTGCGTGGTGCTGTCTTAATGCTCTCTTAGCCCAAGCTGACAAAAACCTCAATTGCACTGGCCAGGACAGCGCTGTCACATGGGAGGGGTGGCTGTCCCACTTCTGTAGTGTGTGCTCCTTGAAACCAGGCCCTAGTAAAGGGCCATGAGCGCTGGGAAACAAAAGCCTCTGCTGGGCACTGACTTTCTTCCTTGGTCCTCACCACCGATGGAACCTACACCAGCCAACGGCTGAGCAGCGCTGTAGCCAGAGCTTTCAGGCCAGCCTGTGAGTTTCCCCCATAATTTAATCCCCTCTCCCGAGTTCAGCTGTGCATGGGCCCTTTTTTGCACCCCAGAGCACTGACATAGTTCAATCATCTCTTCAGAAGGAAAACTCTGGCAGCCAACCAGCCTGCATGATGTACTGAGCCCACACAGCCTGGGTGGAAGGTCATGTGGGAGGAGCCCTGGCCTGAGCCTCAGGCCACATGGTCGAGTTCTCCTGCAGGGGAGGCCCCAGGCTGGAGGCTCACGCACTGCAGGGCAGCCCAGAGTCGCTGGAAGCTTTATAGGGGTGCGTAGCTAATGGCGTTGGTGTTGCTTGGTAAGTGCAGAGGGTCCCCGCAGTGGTCGGGGCAGCTCCTGAGCACACTCAGGTTTCAAAGTACTTGTAGATGGCCGTCACGTACAGCATCACGTTTTGCCAATCGGGCCGTTCGGTCCGCACCATTTCATTAATGTCCTGACAGAGAAGGAAGAGGCTTGGTTAGAACAGCACGTCGCCTTCTGGCTGGCCCAACAAACTCCTTGCCACAGCGATAGGGGCTCTGGGTGTTGGATAGGCCTTGAAGGATTTTTAGTCTAAGCCTGAATACCTGAAAGGCCCAGCCAAGAATTCCTCCTCCGTCTCTGCCAAGTTCCCTTGGGAGGTGCCCCCTCCCTGGGCGTCAGCATCGTCCCTGAGCCTACTGCTGCCCCGGAGCCAAATGCAGGGCCACCTCCCTGCTCCCCCGACAGAGCTAGAAGGGTTTCAGCCAGTCTGGGGGGACCTCCTTCTCAGCCCCAGGCCCAGCCTGGGAGAGCCCCCGAACCAACTCTCTGACGACCTTCACCATAAGCAAGTCTGAACCCATCGAAGACACTGTTCTTCAACTGTGCGTTGGAATCGTAGGAAAGCGAACTTGAGAAACTGTGGGCCCACCCCACCCTGGTGTCTCAGAGCCTGTAACACGTGACCGAGGCCTCAAAGAGATGCACAGCTGCTGCACAGCACCGGCGGCATCCCAAGGGGGCTGGTCTGGGATTGCTCCCGTGGGCGAGGACGCAGACCTGCAGAGTGCGCAGCATGGGGAGGGCGCTCTTGGTGACCAGCACAGGAAACCTGTTTGTTCAATGCAAGAATCTGGACTGTGGAAGTTTTCTAGGGTGGGGAGCTCCTCATTTTTTATACATGAGAACTTTACACATGTGATGGGAAAATATTTTAACTTGCTTTTCTCTACACAGTTGAATAAAGGCCACCCTAAAAAAGCAAACTTCTATGAATTTAGAAGACCTGCTTGCGGCATGACCCTCTTGTGGAGTAAGTATGAGCGTAAATACTTTATTACAGCAAGTCTGGGCGGCGGGCACTGCCGTTCTCAGCTCACTTAATAAAAGCGTCTCTAGCTGTGGCAGCTCGGCCTTGGACTTGGATGCAGCATTTTCTCCCAGAAAGTCAGGCGTGGTGAAGACAGAAACCTGTCTGTGAGGCTGGCAGGGGCTGGGCAGAGGCTGGGAAAGGGCCCAGGAACACGGGTCCACAGCCCTCAGGAGCGACTGCAGGAAAACTATTGTTCAGCCTCTCAGGCCATCCTGCCCTCTCCCTCTGGACTGACAAAAGACAGGCAGACCCGTGGGAATGTGCCTCTGACAGCAACATTCATAAATGTGACATTTTTCCTCTGACCCAAAGGACTCCTTTATGGAAGAGACCCCTGCGAGGAGCAGTCCCTTGTCAGGTCTGCTTGGCCTGTGCTCATGAGCCCCCGTCCTGTGGGGCGTGTCCGTGGGGCATAAAGTGCCAGGGCTCAGGGCGAGATCCATGTCTGCACCCCACCTGGACGGGACCCTCCCCAGACCCAGCCCACCCAAGAGCCTCCTATTGCAAGGAGCCACGGCACCCAGTGACCACACAGTTTCGGCTTAAAACAGACAAAGCTTTTCGGGGGATGGGGACTTACCAGGGTGGATTTGATGCCAACACTTTCAGCCGCCTGGAAAGCCAGAGTGAAGTTCCTTCTCTGTAAAAGAAAGTGTGTCGGCAGTGTATGAACAACACACGGAGAAGGGTCCCATGGCCTCCACAAGCTGCCTGGGCAAGATGCACCTGAAGGATGACAGCCACCTCACCTGGCACAGGTCCCCATCCACTCCCCTCTCCTAACATTCATTCTTCCCTCACTACAGGAAAGGCTCATTCCTGACACATCGACCCTGAGCCTCCTGGAGGCATGCCCCAGAAGTTAGCAAACACCTGCCAAATCAATCCCCCAGGGAGGATCTTCAGGGTTGTCTGCAGGGCAGGGGCTCTGGGCCTGTCCCCTGATGCTGTCCCCAAGGAGCTCTCTGGATGGCACACCTCAAACCATGGCCTGGGAGTGCACAGGCCTGGTGTTTCTCACCCGTTCTGAGACCCGCGGTGCAGAACGGGTGCTGCAAGGGGCAGGAGGCCAGCCTGGTTGGTGCTGCTCAATCGCTCTTGCATTGAACAGCCCTCCTCAGCCACTTCCTGGTGAAGCCCTCGATCCTAAATACCGTCACTCAGGAAGGACTGGCTGCTCCCACTGGGAATGACATCACGTGGGGAACTCTGCACAGACCAAATGTTCCACACAGGGTGGGTCAGGACTGGCGGGCTCACACCAGAGTAAGATCGAGCTGCAGTGAGGTAATCAAGCCAGTGCTGTGGCATGACCCGTGATGGCAGGCGCTGATCCTCTCTCTCACCCCATCTCTCCAGCAGCGAGGCAGATGCCAGGAGCCAGCCCTTCCAGAGCCTGCCTTACCTTATCTTGACTGTTCAGTTCCTGATACGGAATGTGGGCTGGCAGATATGTGTGCAGGAGGGCACAGAAGGCCAGACCGTCATTCCAGCTGCTGCTGAAGTTGGTGATGTCAATGTTCTGAAAGAAAGGAAGAAAAACATGTGAGCAACGCACAGTGTGATGCTCTCAGGAGATGCCAGGGAGGATGGAGAAGCCCTCAGATGCCACATGGCTTTCCAAACACAAAACCAAACCATAGCATGTTGGGGGCTAATCTGGTGTCTGTGACTCCCTCACCCCCATCCCACCCACTAGCTGCAGGCTGATGCCCCAAGTGGTCGTACTTGGGCCTGGTGCAACACATGGTGTCTGTGACATGATTTACAAACTGCTCCATACATGGAGAGGCCTCCAGGCTGCTAAGCCTGCTCTCTACCACGACCTGCCGGGGTGACAGCACAGACTGGAAGATGTGGTGACAACCAATGACCTTTAAAGCACCATTTATTAAAATGCAATTCATTCTCCATTGTTTGTTAAAGCACTTAAAACATGCCTAAGTCAGTGTGGATCTCAAAGCATGTCTGCACATGAAGATACTGTCTGCCCTTTTCATTGTGCCGACACCTACCTGGTCTGATGGTGAAAAGCCAAGGGGAGTCACACTGCAGCCACCTGAGCCCCCCGGTTGAGGCCTCTGTGCCACATACACAGTGATCACTGTAGTTTTTCACCACCATATACTCACAGTTAAAAAAATAATTAAATGACCAGCCTAAGGCAAGAGTGAGACCCTGTCTCTACAAAAATTAGGAAAATTAGCCGGGTGTGGTGGTGCTCACCTGTAGTCCCAGCTACTAGGGAGGCTGAGGCAGGAGGACACCTTGGAGGAGTTTGAGGTTGCAATGAGCTATGATGATGCCACTGCACTCCAGCCCGGGCAACAGAGTGAGATATTGCCTCAATATAATAATAATTTTAAAATACAAGTTTCTCTTTAAAAAAAGTCTCTGATGATGCAGGTAGAATTTATCGATTTGATTAAATGCCTCAATGCCCCTGTGATATGTCTCATTAGTGTCCAGTATGGAGAAGGGGGAAGTGCACATGGGGTTCCCCAGCCCCATGGGCCATGGCATCAGCTCTGCTGGGGAGAACCGTGGAGCACTGGAGAGGAGGGCTGTTCTATGTTAAGAAAAGTCATGACTCAGCTTGACCTCTGTGATTAGAGACTCTAAGCAAGGAACTGAAGTACATCAAAACCCTCTACTATTTGCTGCAGCTTAAGGTGGCACACACCTGTAGTCTCAGCTGCTCAGGAGGCTGAGGTGGGAGGATCTCTTAAACCCAGGGGTTTGAGGCTACAGTGAGCTCTGATGGTGCCACTGCGCTCCAGCCTGGGCAACAGAGTGAGACCCCATCTCTCTCTCTTTTTTTAGACAGAATCTCACTCTGTTCCCCGGGCTAGAGTGAGTGCCGTGGCGTCAGCCTAGCTCACAGCAACCTCAAACTCCTGGGCTCAAGCAATCCTCTCCTGCCTCAGCCTCCCAAGTAGCTGGGACTTACAGGCATGTGCCACCATGCCCAGCTAATTTTTTCTATATATTTTTAGTTGACCAATTAATTTCTTTCTATTTTTTTTAGTAGAGACGGGGATCTCACTCTTGCTCAGGCTGGTTTCGAACTCCTGATCTCAAGCGATCCGCCTGCCTCGACCTCCCAGAGTGCTAGGATTACAGGCGTGAGCCACTGCGCCTGGCCCGAGACCCCATCTCTTAAAAAAAAAAACCCAATAAGAAAACATACACCTCTGCAATTTGCAGATGTCGCTATTTGACAGCTGCCATCTTGCATTAGGAGCCAATTAAGGATGGGCTGCGTGTTCTCCATACCACACCTCTCAGGGAACCGCCTCAACTTTAAGGGGCACTTCGCTCTGTATCTAAATTACAGGTAATTTGCAGTTACAAAAGGAATGTATCATTCAGAGTATTTTATATGCTACTGCAACTCAGCTGATAGCCTTTACCCTTATTTGCAAGAATCTTTTTGTAAGATGAATCTACATGTTAACATTTTGCTAATTCACACTTTATGTAGATGCCACCAGCTGAAGAACACTTCCCCACACCTCTTGCTTCACATCTTCCTATTTCATGCCTCCTTTAACTGCATCAAGAGTAAGCTTTCTAGATGGCTGAGAAAGCCCACATTTTTATTCTTTATGGCAAATGGCCCAGCTCCCTGGCAGCATTTCTCACCTCTCCCAGGAATAAGCGATTTACAAAGCACTTTACCAAGTCAGAGACTTGCAGCTCAGAGACAAAGGGCAGGTGGGGACAATGGGGAATGAGGCTCGGAGCTGCTAGGCTGGGTCCAGGCTGGGTCTGTACAACCAGTGAGGGCTGGACCAGGCTGGGTGCCCTGCCCCCTGCGGTCTGGCCTGGCAGCTCCAAGTGACCTCACAGAATAGCAGGCTGCATGGAGCAGCAGGAGGCTGACTTCTCATCAGCTGGATTCTCCGAACCTATTTTCTGGTCCCTGACTGCACGTGCCCAGAACACTGCCCTCTGGGAGTTTCTACTCTAAGCACGAGCCTTCCGAAGGCCAGCAGCAGCGAGAACAGTTACTTCTGTAAGTCACGTCCTCTCGTTAACCTGATCATCTGCTGCTTTGAGTTTCCCTGCTCTGACCTGGAGACGTTATTATAAGCTGCTGTGCAGAAGGTGACTGGATTAAGGCACAAAGGGATGAAAACCTGCTGGGAGGGTGAGGGAAGGTGGCAGCAATCGTGCCGTGGCTGGTGTGCTACATCTGCTGACGTCAGGGCTCCCAAACACCTGGGTGGGGTCGGCACCCTCCCTGCCTCGGCGCTGCCATCCTCAGACTTCCAAGCCAGGAAGGCACAGTCCAGAGAGTAAGACCTGCTACATCTCCAGGATCCTAAGGGTCTCTGTCAGGCCATGAGTTAACAGTCACCACCCCTGCAGGGTTCTGAGGATCTCGTGAAGGTGCCTTGCAATAAATGTGCCAGCAGTTATTGCTGACCAGGTGACACACACACACACACACACACACACACACACACGCCTCTTTTATCTTATCTCAATCTCAGGAAGCAGCCACCTGGGCAGTCAGCTCCATGGGGGAAATCAGGACCAGGGAGAAGTGCCTGGCCACGGCAGAGAAGACGGGACAGAAACCCTGCCACAGGTGTCCTGTGAGCAGTATGGCACCTCAATCCTCACAGTCACCTTGGAACAGCTGGAAGGAGCTGAGGCTCAGGGAGGCCAGGACACCCACCCAGGCCACACAGCCGGCCTGTGGGCTTGTTCAAAGTCAGATCTGACTCTCACAGAAGCACTGGCCTGCTTTCCCTTAGGTGTTCAGGTAAGATTTCCCAATGCTCCACGAAAAACGCCATTTCCACAGTGTGAAGTAAGTCCAGCGCCAGGTGCCAAGGAGAGGCAGGAATGAAGTATGCAAAACAAATGAAGAATGGGCCAGGCCTGATACGCTACATCATTTCCAGAGCCCAGTGCAGAATGAAAAATGCAGAGCCCTTTGTTCAAAATGCAGAGGAAAAAGTCCATTAAAGGTACTTTAAAAAAAAGGTCAGGTCTAGGGCCCAAGTGCCTGGTGCAGGAGCCAAGGATGCCGGGCATCTCTGCATGGAGAGAGGACAGGAAGCTTCCAACTAACGTGCAGAGCTCTGCACAAGGCCAGTGGCAGCATCTTACCCCCAGAGGTCATGTACACTTCTGGAGGAAAACAAACCTCCACTTCCTGCCACGGCCGCCCCTTCTGCTCCCTCAAATGCAGCAGGGTAGCGGACGTGCCTGGTCTCACTGCACAGCGCCCTGAAGCGCAGGATCCTGTGTCCCAGCTGCCCAGCTGTGGGAACCTTGGCTTCCTCAAGACAAACTCAACACTCCACTGGGGAGAAGCTGCTTCACCCCCGCCCCCAACCCACCCCCACCTGCCTGAGACTTCATTTACGAAACATGCCAGCTACATGAACCAAAAGAAAAACAGTGGCTCCTTGAGTTTCAGGCTAGGGGGAGTTAACATTTGAGTACCTTACAACCAAAATTTCAAATCAAAACAACTAAAGCCCAAACCAAGGCAGGCTGGCAGGTATCACCACCTCCTTTAACCCGCAGTGGGCTGGAAGAGAGCCAGACCGGTGACCCCACTCCCAGGACACCCGACATGGTTAAGTTGGGGCCCATAAGTAGCAAACCCAAATGAAACCTGAGCACACACTCACTCCTCTGCCTCCTACCCTCCATCCAAAGAGAGCCTGTGGGGAAAATGAGGCAGGCTTTGAAACAGGAATGATCCCAAGAAAGTGGGGCAGAAGCTTGCAGCCCAAAAGAACAGGCCCTCTGCTCCCAATCCCACCAGCCGTTTCACTGTTTGTAACATTCAGGTTGAAAAGTCTAATATTAATGAAATAATGTCGACTAAAGATATAAAGGCCTGCAAACAACAAAGCTGGGTTTTCTAGAAAACCATCATGGGAAGGCAGGAGAATCTGCTCTGATCTCCTCCCTGGAGCTCCTTGTTAAGTAGCTGTGACAGCTCAGTCATACGACGGCAGGAAGAAATACACGGAAAGGTACAAAATCATACTAAATCACCGGGGAAAGAGCTTCTCCCTTCCCCACCCAGCGAAGACCCCTCATTCCATAGCCAAAACCAGCACCTGGTGATGGCCCCTGCACATTGCCACCCGCCAGGCACTGGCACACGGGTGACCTACCAGCTGTTCCCAAACCAAACGTAGACTATGGACCATGAATGGGCTCCAGGCTGCCTGGAGAGAGGGGGATGGGTGGAAGATCCCAAGACCTTCACTGTATGGCTAAAGGTGGCCCCCAGACCTGCCTCGTGCCATCCGGCCCCTCGTGCCTCTGTTCCATGTCTGGACCCCACTGGAGCAACCTGGTGTCCTGTCCCCACTGGCATGAGGTTTGGGACTAAACTTCCATTGCCTTCTGAGTAAGGTGGCAGCAGGCACAAGGTGAGTCAATCTGCCTGTGAACTACCAGCCCCTGCGATGTGTGACCTCTACCTGCCCAGCAGGGCCAGATAAAGTGTTGACCCTGGAGTTCCTTGGCAATGGAGGAAAAAAGCTGGTTTTTCATGCCTTGGATAAAAACAACTCACCACCACCAGTGTGAAGCTTGTGGGCAGGGGTTTGCGCAGGCCTGACGCTTCCTGGGCACATGACCCTGGCTCAGTAAAGGTTCTGTAAAGTGGACGTGCAAACCTTGGCCCGCCCAAGATGAACCATGAACCATCTTTGAAACTGTGATGTGCTCTGCACACATAAAGGATTTTAGGGTTCTATTTACTTATGGTAGGGAAGACTGGTACCAGATGTCACCAGTCAAGCTCAGACACCAACAGGCAACAGGATCACCAAGAACACGCCTAGGCCACTCCTTCCCTTACTGGAGCCCTGCTCCTGAGCATAGGGCCACAATTCCCTTGATCATCATGGTACTTATGTGACTTGTAAACCTCTACCTGCCTTCATGTAGAACTCTGGAGCAATACCACGAGACTGCACGTATGTGGTGCCCCCCTTCTCTCTCTCCTTCCTCTGAGGTTTGGGTGAGGAACTCAGATAACAAACTATCCCAAAATCCCAACTACTTAAGTGTTCACTCAAAACACACTTGTAGGAAATGTGCTCTACACCTGCTTACTTCAAAGTGGTTCATGTGCCACGCGGCAGAGCTCGCAGGGTATGTGGCCTCCCCATCTGGCAGTGTCTCTGCAGGCCTGCAAAGGCCTTAGTAGGGATCAGCATAAAACGGAAGAGTAAAGGACCTGGAGCTGCGTTCTTCCACTAATGTAGAGGAGACCTCCACCTCGGAGAGGAGCGGAAAGACATGCCCAGGTCTTTGGCCTCAGCATGGAATCCACATGTGGACATGGCCACAGCCATACATCTGGGGGTGGCTGGGAGGAAAGGGCAGCTGAGCCAGCTGGGCAGAAGACCTGGGAATGGATGGCTCTTTCCCAGGGTTCATTTGTCCATTCAGTGAATTGTCACCCAAGGCCATGCATGAGGGGCCAGGCCCTGGGAGCATGGGTGGGCTGACAGGTGGATGTGACACAGTTCACGGCTTGAAGAGGCTTCAAAGGGAAGTGTGGAGGGGACGTCAGAGGCCAGCTGGACTGTGGCTGAGAGGTCTGTGGTGGGATGGGCTAGGGTGGCACGTGGGAAAGGGAGGGCTACGGAGATACTTGGGTGCTAAAGCAAACTGGACATGGTGACAGACTGGACACAAGGAGGGACAGTGTGTGTGGTGCTGAGGTCAGCCCTTGGCTTTTGCCGGTAGCACCAGATGCCGGTGGTGACCTCGGAGGCAGAGTTTGCTGGAGGGTGGGTGCTGAGCAGATGAAGGGTAGATTTTTGACATGTTAAGTGCAAGGTACCTTGGAGACACCCAAAGTACTAACATGTGGTGCTGACATGTGGGTCAGGAGCTCAGGGGAGCAGGACAGGGAGACAGAAGACATGGTGTCACCAGAGTCCCAGGTGGGATGACCTCAGGATGGCCACAGTGGGCAGTGAGGAGGAAGGAGGCCTCAAACCAAGCCCTTCAAAACTCCCACAAATAATGTCCAGCCTTTAACAGGACACGGGGGAAGGCCAGAGAGGGAGGAGAGAAACCAGAAGGCAAAGGAAGAACATGTTTAGAACAGAAGAGAGTTGGCCAGGTGCGGTGCCTCACACCCATAATCATAGCACTTGGGGAGGCTGAGGTGGGAGGATCGCTTGAGCCCAGGAGTTGCAGTGAGCTATTATCATGCCACTGCACTCCAGCCCGGCAACAGAGCAAGACCCCATCTCAAAAACAAACAGGAGAGAGTGGTGAATACAGTCGTGCTGCTCAGAGGCCAAGAGGACTTAAAGTCGCCTATAGCTGGTAACGTGTGGGTTGTATTAACCATCAAGAGCAGTGGCAATTAAGGGAGCAACAGTAGCAAATCAGGTGTTTTTTTGTTTTTAAGAGACAGAGCATCACCATGTTGCTCAGCCTGGGCTCAAGCAATCGTCCCGCCTTGGCTTTCTGAAGTGCTGGCACCACAGGTGTCAGCCATGGTGCCCAGCTCAGAAATCAGGTTTTTTTTTTTTTTTTTTTTGAGACAGAGTCTTACTCTGTTGCCCGGGCTAGAGTGAGTGCCGTGGCGTCAGCTTAGCTCACAGCAACCTCAAACTCCTGGGCTCAAGCAATCCTTCTGCCTCAGCCTCCCAAGTGGCTGG
>CAUYRT010086757.1:0-10882 GCA_963574885.1 Lepilemur ruficaudatus | reverse complement strand
TAAGGTATCAACAGTGGCTATCTCATAGGATTTTTGTGAGGATCAAATGAGTTAGTTGATGGTGCTTATAACAATGCCTGAGTCATAATGGAAGCTCAAAAAATGATGATGTTGAGTGAGTGGGTGTAGTCTCAGAGCAAGGAGGAGCTCACTAGTGTTATCTGTCCTTATTTCTTTGTCAGCTGCAGGCTTCGGAGTCAGAAGGATCTGGTTCCACCCTGGTTCTCCAAGAATTTGCCTTTTACCTTATAAAATTTACTTAAACTTTCTGAGCCTCAGTTTCCTCCTCTGTAAATGAGAATTATTGTAAGGATGAGATGATAACATGCATGTAACGTGCTTAGCATGGTGCCTGACACGCAGTAGATTCTCAGGAAATGAGCTGTGACAGAGACAAGTAGGTGTTTTGCAATCCCCATTTCCTTTCCTCCAGGGTGCACCACTAGACTGCAATTCCCAGCCTCCTGTGTAGTCAGGTGGGACCACAGGACTGAGTCCTAGAGGAGGGAATGAGGCCAGAAGTGACCGGCGCACTTCCTGGCCTGCCTCCCTCTCCAGTTTTCTTGTCTGCATAGCTGGAAGTGATAGTGGAACCAGAAAATGAAGGTTCCAGAATCCTTGCAGCACCACTGGGAACACAGCAGCTCAACCTCTCCTTAGGAGTGCTGTGCAGGAGAGAAATTACAAAATAAACTTTTGGGAATGAGATCATCTTTTGCAGCAACCTGGGTGGAACTGGAGACCATTGTCCTAACTGAAGTATCTCAGGAATGGACAGACACATGTACTCTGATAATTGGAAGCTGATCGATGGGCAGACACGAGCACAAAGAGATATAAAGGTCGTGGAAAATCAAAAAGGAGGGGAGTGGGCAGGGGACAGGGGTAAAAACTTACCTTTTGGGCATAATGAACACTATTCAGGTGATGGGTACACTAGGAGCCCCAACTTAAGCATTATAAAAGGTATCCGTGTAACAAAAATATTTGTACCCTCTTAATATTTTAAAATATATGTATTTTATTTGCAAATATAAAAAAAATAAAATGTTGTGATTCACCACTCAAAAAATAAAAAAAATAAAGGTGGTGACATGGGACAAAAATTCCATGTTGCCACAAATGTATCACAAGGGGAACCTTATAAGCAGGTATATCTCCAGAGGTTTTATTCTTTAAGAGTAAAAACTAGTGCAAGGAGCAGTGGCTCATGTCTGTAATCCCAGTGCTTTGGGAGGCCAAGGTGGGAGGATTGCCTGAGGTCAGGAGTTTGAGATTAGCTTGGACAACATAGCAAGACCCCATCTCTACCAAGAAATTATTAAAAAATGAGTTGGGCATGATGGCATGTACGTGTAGTCTCAGCTACTCAGGAGGCTGAGGCAGGAGGATCCTTTGAGCCCAGGAGTTTGAGGTTGCTGTGAGCTAGGCTGATGCCACAGCACTCTAGCCTGGGCAACAGAGAGAGGGACTCAGTCTAAAAAAAAAAAAAGTGATCCATAGAAGATGAGCCCCAGCTCTGCGATGGAGACCCTGTCTCTTAAAAAAAGAAGTAAAAACTAAAAAGGAAGACAACATAATCCTGACAACTAAAAATTAAAACAAGTTGTAGGTAAAAATAAAACTCACAGTGTTGGCAGACTTTCTCTATAAAAGGCCAGATAGCCACAGACCACGCAGGAATGAGCGTGGATGCATTCAGCTCTCGGGCAGCGGTGTGCGAACCCACGTGAAAAGACAAAATAACAACTGCTACTTCACTGGCTTGACGTATCTTTTGATTTAAAGTGGAAAGTGTCTTGGGATACATTCCCCATCACCTCTCCAACGTTCACAGGCCACAGTCGTGTGTCGTCAGGAAATTTCGTCTTTTCTCTGTGATGGAAAACTCCGGGGCATGACTCTCCCCCACCTTCTCACTAGTTCTATACATTTTGATCTCATTTGTCTTTTAAAAAGGGAGGCAACTTTGCGCCTCAGGTGAACAAAAGGCCAGTGGATTCTGTGCCATCTCCTGGAAGCCCAGAGCACGGACATTGTGGCCACGTTGATGGTCATTTTCCAGAAACACAGCTAAGTACCTGGGCTGTGAAATGAAATATTAATATAATGGGCTCAGAAGATTCACCACCTATTTTCTGTCCTTGCAAGAATATCTCGTACTGAGACTTTCTGTAATCTCATTGGAAATCTTAGCCTTCAAAGGACGCTGGGCTCATACATTTGTGTCCACACAAGTCCTTGAGCTCGGTGAAAACCTGGGTCAGGCAGCACGTTACAGAACCTCGTTTGCAAATGGATAAAATAAAGGGTGGGAAAGTTGAGAGAATTTCCCTTTAGGGAATTCCAGAAAAATAATGTCCTGAGTATATTCCAAACCATTCAGCACCCTGTCTCTGGTCTTTGCTTTTCCCTTCGCAGAAACATTAAAATAGAATGACTTAGATGTCAGATAGGTTAAATTACAATCACCACTTTACAAAGATAATCCCTAAAGAGCAAAAAAATGTTTCCAAGCTCCAGCCATCGGTCTATTTATTTAAGACGATATTAGATAAAGCGAAATTCTTTTCCCAAGAAAAGAACCCGACAAGGCCCTCCGAGGTCATTTCAATAGGATTTTTAAGCCCTGACAAGTTTAAAGGGTCCCAGGGTATCTAGAGAGACATTTTGAGGGAGGATTTTTGTTGTTGTTCAGTCACAGAATGACTCACCGTGAGAACAAGATGAACAACAAAAGCCCAAGAACCTGACAGTTACCATAGCAAGGGAGGGAACTTTGACAAACGGAACCCTTTCATGATAATAGCAACAATGTAATCTGCAAATGTGTTTGAAACTCCACCTTAGCGGCTGGGTGCCAAGCTCAGGGGCTGGCCAGAGGACACACTGGCCCAGAACTCTGTGGTTCACATAGGCACACTTTTATTTTTCCATGAGTTTTCTGCCTCTAAAGATGAACTGAGAATTTTTTTTTTGTCCAAACTACATTTTGTAAAATTGTACCTAAACTTCAGAAATAGCAACAAATGTTAAGAAATCAACCTGTATCGGAATGTCGTACAAATTCTTCTGCCAGCCCAAATGCTTTGCCCTTTTTTCCCCAAACAAACTTTATACCTACAGAGAAGGGCATAAAACATATTTGGCTCAATGAATTTTTAACAAAGTGAAAACACGTAATTAGCTAGCACCAAGATAAAAAAAGTACCATTAGCAATCCTAGAAATTCCCTTTGGGGCCCCCTCCCTGGACCACCCCCTCTTCTAACACAGGTAACTTTGTATCAGGGCTACTCATCACTCCACCCCGGGGCCTTGGGCTGTGTCTGGAAGCTTCCTTGGCTGTCATACATGGGGAGCGGGTTCTACTGGCGTCTAGTGAGACCAGGGATGCTCGCAAACACCCTCCAACGCACAGCACATGCCCTTACAACAGAGAATGACCTGTCTCAAATGTCGCTAATGCCACAGTGGAGAAACCTTGCTTTACGTAAATGGAATCACGCAACAGGGTTTTTTATGCCATGTGTCTGGCTTCATCCGCTCGCTGTGACATCTGTGAATTTCATCCACGTCGCTGCATGTATCAATAGCGCATTCATTCTCATTGCTACAAGGCATTCCCTTAATTGTTTTTTAAAAAGCTGATTTCCTCCCTCCCCCACCAGAATTGTACTTGAAGATATTTATCAAAATACACTTGGTCTTTTTCAAAATTTCTAATCTTGATTCTATACCTTTGCTTTAGACACCTTGAAAAAAAATCGAAGTGCTGGTTTATTATGACAAAAAATTAACACGTTGCTTGCCTGCTTCTTTGGCTGAGTAACTGGTTCATTTGGTCCTTTGGTTTTTCATTCATTCAATAACCAATAACCATCCAGTTTCCTCCCTGGCTCCTGGAGGTACTAGAGGGTATAGAGACAAATACGGAACTTAGGTTCTGGCACCTGTCTCTGGGTGCTCGCAGAAGGACTCACGGGGTCTGGGAAGGAGCCGGGTAGGGGTGGTCACACTTGAGAGCGGAGCCAGGCTGGGCTGGGGGCAGTGAGTCTGGAAAAAGGATGTCATCTCTGGTTCCCTTCTCCACCTGTTGCCTGGATCTGTTTCCAAACCGTTTCCTCCTACATCTGTCTGTCATCATTATCTTACAGACCACCTTCAAATTGCTAAAAAGCACGTTTGGAGTATGTGCTTGGGGGAAGCAACTGCCTCCCACAATATAACTCCCACCTACAGTCCAGACAGATCTACCCAACGGGCAAAATAATAAAGTCCATTTGGTCCTTCAGTCACTCCGTGGCTAAAAGGGATTCCAAGTTAGCCTGTCCCCATTCAAATTCTGTATCAGTTCCTAAAGCAAATGGCACTGCAGTGATGTACTAGCCCAGGGTTTCTCAACCTGGGCATTATTGAACATTTTGTGCCACTGAATTCTCTGCTGAGGGGGTGGTTCTGTGCGTTGGAAGATGCTTAGTAGCATCCTTGGCCTCTACTTGCTAGGTGTCATTGGTGCCGGTCCCATTCTCCAGGTGTGACAACTAAAATCGTCACACATTGCCAAATGTCCCCTGGCAGGGGGGAGGGTGAGCAAAATCATCTTCCCTTGAGAACTACTAGTATAGAGGCCACATCCCTTTATAAAGCAAACATTTCCAGTATTCCACTTAATAAACAAGCCAGGTAAACTGAATCGGTGAGCCTTGAACGCAAGCAGAGGGAATGTCTTCGGTGTTCATTCTACTTAAGACGCAAAGCAGATTCAGGAACTGGAATAAACACACGGATCAATGAAAGCTGTCATCTGAAGATCAGACTCTGAACAGCGGTGGCCTGGCTCCATAGCTCTGTTTTCAAACACGGGCCCTTGGAATGTTTAAAGGTCAGCTCTCAGAGATAAACCTTTCCATTCGCAGCCTCTGAGCTGGCTTGGACACAGGTTTAGTCTGGGATGGCTGGAAGGCTGATATCCGAGGGCATTTCCCTTTTGCTTAACTTTCTGGTAGACGATGTTTTATTGCACCTGAGTGTTCCATCCTAGGATGATGGTTCTCAAAGCTGAGGTTATTGAGCCTCGTAACACTGGGGGACAATCAGCTCTTGACAGACAGGGGAGGAGATGCTGCAATCTGTTGAACACTTACTGTCTTCTTGGCGCTGTGCTAATCACTTTATGTGCTTATCTTGTTTAATCCTCACGACGACCTAATGGGGTAAATATTATTACTCGCATCTTACAAACGAGAGAACTGAGGTTAAACAATTGGTCTAAGGCCAAATAGCTCAGACGTACCGAGCTGGGGTTTGAACCCAAGGGAGACGAATTACAGAGGGCTGCAGACCCTTTGCTACCCCTCCCTGTCAGAGGTGGGACTGGTTTCTCCTGACCTGGAACAGGGCTGAGGCTGAGAAATGCTGAGGGGGATCAACTATTTTCTTCAATCCACGTGTGAAAAATAGAATTTAAAATTCATTTTAAGTAAGGATCTTCCAATACACATGACGTTGGGTCTATCGTATAGAAACTGGTTCACAAATCGAAATAGGAAGTTGAAGAGATTTCTCCCAAAGAAAAGGGTTAAAAACACTAATTCCAACAATTCAAAGGAAGACTGGTCCAGCTACACACAGTACTGACAAACTGCTGTAATCACAGCGACACACTAACGTGCTACGTGTGAATAGTGTTTTCATGTTATTGTGCCTCTGAATTTCCTGATAATCCAGTTAAGGCAAATGAGAACCATATACTCAGGTAACTAAAGACCTGCTCTTTCCATGAAATTGGAACACCACTCTTGCATGTTCTGGAAACTGACTTTTTAATTTACATGTCTAATTTCTGCAAAACCAAGGAGTCCTTGTATTTAACAAACGATGTCTTAGTAAGACAGTGGGACAGCGAATTCTAGAGTTGTTGCTGTTGGTTTTTTTTTTCCCCCCCAAGCAAAGAGCGAAAAGTAGAAGAGAGTTTATTTTCCTGAGCCTTGTAGCTGTGACCCTCAGGGCTATCTGGTTATCCAAGGTGACACTGTTTACCAGGGCTCGGTGCAACAGCTTTCTCAGGCCATGACGGATAAGATACAGCTGGTCCAATTGCGTTTCCCTTCTTTTTGATAGTGACGTGCCGGGCTTTTTCTTAAACCCAAATTTTGTGATGCTAATCAACTCTCATGGAAAGAGTGGGCGGGAAATTGAACAATTACAAGTTAATCAGTAGCCGGGAATAAATTTTAAGATTATGTTTCACTCATAAACATGTGTGACCTTGGGCAAGTTATTTCCCTCTTTGGCCCCCAATTTCCTCATATGTAAAATGAGAAGGTGGATTCGATGACGTATGAAATCCTAGGAATCACATGTTGACAGGATAGATTATGCTCCTGGTGATTTAAGAAGTGTTTAGGATGAGCCCTCCTGGAAGCTACTCGAAGCCCTGTCTGAGCTGTTCATCTTTCCAAAGCTGGTGAAGGTCACAGTTAAGTGTGGAGGTGTCCTCAGGCTGTACCTGGAATCTTTACTTTCTCTTGGGTGTTTGTGTTTTGTGCTTACTTTCAACCCCTAGGGTTCTTCTGGAGACCCTCGGTTCTCCAACTCATCCTAAATTCTAGGGGGATTCCAAAAAACGACTACCAAATCCAAGAAGAGAGCTGCTTTCACTGTCTCTCTGCTGAAGATGATGGTGGGGTCCATGGGTGTTGGGGAGGGAACCACGTCCCCTGGCCTTGCCACTCTCCCACCAACTTGAGTGAAGGAGGCAACGTGTAGGAGATCCCTGGGCCCTGGAGTTGTTGCCCCCAGCTGGCCTTGGTTTCTACGCCTCACTGTGGTCTGGGAGTCCCTCAGTAGAGCCTTGTCAGCAGAACAAAGCTCACTGCTTGTCAAAACAATGCTTCTATCAGTCTCTGGACCAAATCAGCACGGAGGCAACTCTCATTTCAGGGATTCACAAGGAAAACGGAGCTTTCCTTATGCAGGGCAGGACTGAAATAGGCAACTTATCAGCCAGCAGTAAGGCGGCTTAGATTCATAAATACCAGTTGTTATTTTTGTGGCCCTCAAAGAACCGGGTCAAGCCAACTCTATGCCTCCAAGTAACCCCGAAACCAGGTGGCTCCAGCTCCTTAGGCTCCTTTCCCAAAAATGTGTGCAGCAGCTTCCTGGAGCTGGCTGGAAGTTGCTCTGACTGTTGGAATGTGGCCTGGGTTTGTAAATCTTTAGCTAACAGGAGCCTAATTCGATGCTCCTTAAAAAAAATCAAAAACACAATGAGCGTTATTTTAAATCATCCCGGGGTTTGCAGTCTTTTTGATGTCTTACTCTCTCTGCAGAATAAGACCTTCATTTTTCTCACCATTGGAGGCACCTCTCTAGGTGAGCAGAACGTGCCATGCCTTCAAAAAAAAAAAGGTCTCATTGTTTGCGTCTCTCATACTCGTCTTTCAGCATGCTGATTTGTTCTGGCTACACTTTTGGAAACCGGCAGCCTTAGGGAGGCTTTTGTGACCAGCATTATGGTTTTGTTGTGAGCCTGCCAGTCCTCTTCTGATTCCGGTCGAGTCAGTCCTGTCGGGTCTTGACGCTCATTCTCTTTCTGTTTACTCCACCAGGGGATTTCGTCACAGGGCCTCCGGGAATGGACTGCACACGGCTCTCTGCATAGACTGATGGCACTCAGTCTCGAAGTGTGTTCCAAGTATTGGGCAATCGCTCTTCAACCCCCTTCCAAAATGGTACTTTTGTTCTTCTTCTTTTTGTTTTATTTTTTTTTTTTTTAAACCTGCTTTCAATGACAGGTTTTGCCTCCCTGCACAGAAAAGAAGTCCGTGCTGGATTTCCTAGCCCTGAGTCAAGAATGGTGTGTTTTGCGGGCTGGAGAGTGAATTTCTGGGGAGGCTTCTTTCTGTCTTCATTTCTACCGTGAAAAAGTAGTGTTGTGAGACCAGCGTGGGAAGGAATCACGCCGTACTTCAACAATGGGGCTCAAAACTTAACAGATTTGGTGGCGTAAGCATCATAGGCTGGCTCTTGGGTTAGATTCATCCAGCCCAGGTCTTCATGAGAGCTGGTATCTTTTACCACTTGAGGCTTTCTGGTATGATAAAGGAGAGATCGTCCAGATAGCAGATCAGATCACCTAGAGATGGGGGTTTTCCTATACAGGGAGGCCTTTTATCATTAAAAGGGAGGCCTTGATGTTGATCAAGTATACTTCGGGAAGTCCCAGTTAGTATTTCAGGGCCCACAAAAACCAAGTCTGGGCTAATCCCAACCCCCCCAGGGATCCTTCAGCCCATGTGACATCCTTTCTGAGAACACGGAGAGTGTCGCAGGAGAGGCCAGTGCCCGTGTCCTGAGCACGCTGCCGTCATTGAGACTGCTATCTTTGACTTGGCTCATGGTCCCACTTTTCTTTTCCACTGTTATGATTCCCCGAGGAGAGGCTCAAGTCTTCTTCTTTGGTTTTGGAGACAAGGATGTGTTCAGACTACGTCTGCATTTTACTTCCAAAACACAATCGCTCAAGATGAATCCTCAGGGCAAAAAGTCCTAGCACGGGTCACCCTGTTGGTTCTCTGGTCTAACTTCTGCCACGGCGCCCGCTTTCACTAGGGGCAAACGCTTAGGTCCTCACAGGGACTCCGAGGCTCAGTACTCCTGATCCCATTGAACTTTCTGACCTTGTCTCCTGCAACTGGCCCCCTTGCTCGTTCTCTGCTGTTTCTTGAACACGCCAGGCGTGTGCCTGCCTTAGCCCCTTTGCTCTAACTGTTCTCTGTGAATATCCCCAGGCATCCACACTGCTTGCTCCCTTACCTCCTCAGGCTTTGCAGATGGCTTTTGCAGCAAGGCCTTCCCTGATCACTCTGTTTAATACCCAACCTGCCTCCTAGGCCTCCTAGGCCTCCCTATCGCCCTCCGCTGCTGTACTTAGAAATACGATGCAACTCAATCGTATCTCTTGTTACTTATTGCTTGTTTTCCCCCACTAGAGTGTAAACTCCATAGAGAAGCAATTTGTCAGTCTGCCGTGTGTACTGAGAAATCTCACGTGCCTAGCACGGCGCCCCTGTCCTGGGTACACGGAAGATACTCTACAAACATAGGCAGTGCCCAGGTTATGGACGACCCGATACACGGCGTTTTGTGTTTACAAATGGGCTCCCAAGGCTTCTCATAAGGATAATTTATAATGAAATAATCAGGTTAATAATTTGGGAACTAGTTTCTTACACACATGTAAATAAACCTGCACGACATAAGTGGTTCCTTGGCGCAGCACCTTTACGCTGGGACTAGTCTCAGAGAGACAGGGAAGCAGCTGATGGAAACGCAAGAGCACGAAGAATCAGAAGAGCCACAGCCAGGAGAGTCTACAACGAAAGAGCGGGCTGAAGGCTTCCGTCCCTGCAGCAGGGTCTGCTGAGCCTGAGGAGCAAGATCCCAACATCGAGCGGTTTACATGGGTTAACCACGCAGTTAGCGAGAACATCAGCTGCTGCGAGGCCATCTATGATGACTGAAAGGAAAAGGCTGTGCCGAGCAACCCCAGACACCTTCCTCAAGAAGCCGTCGTCAGTGGTGAGCTCCCCGCTCCAGCAGCGGAACCAAATCCTGATTCTCCAGCACCCGCTCCACCCTCTCCAGCACCATCACCACCGTCACCTTCCGATCCAGGTCAGCTCCTTCTCGCCCCACAAATGCCCCTTCCCGCGGGCAAGACATTCACGCACATTTGGTGAGTGTGAACTTTCATTACTGTTTTTCTGAGATTTCTCCCGTCTCCTATCTAAACTTTTTGTATGAGTTTGTTTTTATGTTCTGTTTGTTTGAATTGACAGAGTACAGTAGCTGCTGTAACTTATTATTACAGTACCCGGGTATGATTGTCAGCGTTACAGTATTACACTGTATTCTTATCACCACCTGGGAGCCACTAGAGGAGTAGCATTATAATTACCATATATGCACTGATCATCACGGATCCGAGTCACATAGAAATCCGACCCAAAGACGATGCCAGGAACCAATCTCATCCGAAACCTGGGGACCGCCTGAACACAGTAAGGCCTCACTTAACATCATCGGTAAGTTCTTGCAAACTTCGACTTTACGTGATTTTACCCCAGGCTAATTGATGTGAACAGGAGTGAAGTTCCTACGGCATATTTCTGGCCACAAAAACATCACCAAAGTTCCAAATAAAGACCAAAAGTCTTCCAATATTAAACACGGAAATAAATGGCAGCACTCTATACATTTAAGAAAGATTAATCAAAACACGATAATTATTTACCCACTTATGCCAGTGCAGGGTCCCGCGTGGCCGGAGCCTGTCCCGGCAGCTCAGGGTGCCCGGGGGGAACCGACGCTGGACAGGACAGGACATCCCATCGCTGGGCCACTCACTCCCCCACCCCACCCCTGCACTCACTCGCCCTGGGACCAGGTGGACACGCCAGTTCACCTGACATGCTCAGCTTGGGGCCGTACAAGGAAACTGGAGTACACGGAGAACTCACACAGACATGGGGAGAATGTACCAACGCCACATACGCCTAGTGGCCTGGCTGGGAAGTGATTTCTTTTTTTTTTCTTATCAACATTACAACGAAACAATGTTGAATGAAATGTTATTTGAGCACCTGCTGTGTGTGTGTATGTATGTGTGCGTGTATATAAATTATTCAATTTCTTCAAGCTATAGGTCTCTCTTTTTTTTTTTTTTTTGAGACAGAGTCTCACTCTGTTGCCTGGGCTAGAGTGCCATGGCATCAGCCTTGCTCACAGCAGCCTGAGACTCCTGGGCTCAAGCGATCCTCCTGCCTCAGCCTCCCGAGTAGCTGGGACTACAGGCACGCGCCACCATGCCCGGCTAA
>CAUYRT010086753.1:0-48113 GCA_963574885.1 Lepilemur ruficaudatus | reverse complement strand
ACACTTTTGATCTGAAATCAGGCATTTTATATTTCATGACCTAATAGCACAAAAGTAGGAAAGGGAATAAGTGAATGTATACTGATGTAAGTTTCTTAAATTTCATATGAAATGCCATTTTAACTTATAGTTAGACAGTGATAAATCAAGAATGTGCCCTCTGGTTATTTTGAGCTAATTATAAAAATATAAACCAAACGGAAATTGGTCTAAAATGTTAGTAAAGGAGATAAAATGGTTAAAAACAATGCTCAATTGTTAGTAAGGAGATAAATGGTCTAAAATGTTAGTAAAGGAGATAAAATGGTTAAAAACAATGCTCAATTTATAAAAAAAGAAGGCAAGAAATATGAAAAAAATCAAAGAACACAGAACAAACTAAAAAATATGTTGATAGTGCATTTAAGCCAACAATATCAGCAATTATTTGAAATATAATGGAACTAAAACCTCTCCCTTCCCCCAAAAAGCAGAGATTGTTAGGTCATACAAAAAAAGGAAGACCCAGCTACATGCCGTTGATGAGAGAGAAGCTATAAAGGGCCAAATACAACAGTTAAGACATAAAAGGGTCAAAAAAGATATAGTATGCAAACTCTAATTGTATATTGAAAAAACAGGCTAAAATAATTTCAAAGCATTTACATTTTAAGGCAGGAAAAGTTATATAAATACATTCATAAATAACAAAAGGATAAATTAATCCAGAGGACATAACTGTTCTAAACGAGCACATGCATAACAAAGAATCAAATTATATAATGCAAAAACTGAAAGAACCAAAGAGAAAATGAGACAAAAATCACAGTAATCGTGGGATATCTGAGGTATTCTCTCTGTAATTGATATGTTATTGTTGTAAAAATCAGAATGTGGTGTATATATACATACACACTTCTGTCTGTGTGTGTTTGTGTGTGTATCAACCTTTATAGAACATTGGACCCGTTAATGGCAGAATTGATACTTTTTCAATACAGGTAGAATGTTTATCAACATCAGTCATATCCTTGGCTATAAATTTATAAATGGTTTGAACATGCTTTAAAGAAATGGAAATACATAGCAAATGTTCTTTGAGGAAAAAAAAGGAATTGAATTTGAGATCGATAATAAAATAATATACCTGAAAAATCTCCCAATACTTAGAAACTAAGCAACACACTTACAAACTATAAATCAGGGAATAAAATTCTATCCCCACCCTACATAGCTCATATATAACTCATAGACTTAAATATGAGGGCCAAACATATAAAAATAACTAGGCTAGGCAGAAACTTCTTTTATAGTACAGAGAAAGAAAAACCCACAAAAGAAGCTATTGATAAATTTGGCTTCATTGCAATTCAAAGCTTCTTCTCACCAAAAACACTATCACGAAAAAACACCAGGCAAGCCACATACTGGAAAAAAATGTTTGTTCTCTCTCTATATATAAAACAAAGAACTTGTATTGACATTTTTAGGCATCAGAGAAATGCAAAGTAAAACTCTAAAGAGATATCGTTATATAGCCACTACTTATGTACTTGATTGCCTCAGATTTAAAGACTGGCATGACCAAAAGCTGACTTGATACGGAGCAAATGGAATTTTTATACATTTCTTATATGTGTAAAGTGTTGTAATCACCGGGGGGAAAAATACCAGTTTGGCAGTAACTCACAAATTTAAAGGTATGCCTACCCTCTGTCTACAATCCAGCAATTCACCCCTAGGTCTTCAGCCAGAAAATTAAAGGAAAATACAGTCCACACAAAGACTTCTACAAAAATCTTCATCAACAGTTTAATTCATCACAGACTTAAAGTGGAAATACTTCACCATTTGGAAAATGTACATTGTTGGACATTAGAATAATAGCATATTATTACTGAGCAAAGAAAAACAGACACCATTAGCTTTTTTGATGAACATATATATGTGTAGGACCCACAAATCCTTTCTTTGAACTGTAATCTAGGAAGATAGTGCCCTATCTCCCAATTTCTATGAGAGGATAAGAACCTGACTGCAGCTAGTGCCTGGTGCCAAGTTGCAAACCCATTTCCTTTCATAGATACAAGAAATTTATTTTTTAAAGCTTTGGATGAAGGCAATTAGCAAGCACAGGTATCTACTCAATTACGAAGTGAATTTAGGATGAACTATATGTGACTCATGATGCTGTCAAGTCCTCTCATTTGAGGAGTATTGTTTATCTTAAGAAATATATGCAATGGAGTCTATCTGCTTGGCTGTATAAAACAGTAGGATTTCTTTCTGTCTTTGGAATTTGCTTAGCAGATTGCCTGTGGTGGGCATCAAATTCTTATTTAATGTTTATTCAATAATAAAACTATTTTCTTTCTCTGCTACTATTATGGAGAGATTTTCTGGTTTAGCAAGAGATTTTGTTTTTACTTATATTTCCCAAATATTCTTCACCCCAACTTTCTATGCTTTTTACAATATGATAGAATAAGGTTATCCCACAGAATTAGAGTTTACATGTGTAAGGTCCAGACATAGGTTAATATTATATATACCCCTCTAAGTTCCAATCTCAGATTCTCAGACAATTGATGCATCATAAAATGTGCTCACTAGATGATCATTGTCTTGATTTTACAAAGATAAATAAATTTATCTTCAGGATAGTTAAAAATATGAAGAAAAATTAAATATGAATTCTTCAGAATTTCATGGAAACGAATTAAGTATTAAACATACATAACCTATATTTTCAATGGTTTGGTACAAACCCATTAAACATTTTTAAAGTTTTATATAAAAGCATTTTAATGGGTCTGTAAATGCTATGATTCTTTATTGAACCAAATATGATTCTTTGCCTGTACTTCTAGTTATGTTTTCAAAGTCTTTCAATGTGACACATGTTAATGTAATCATCTAAATCTAATATTTTTTTCTTCTAAAGTTAAAATTTATTCAGTGAACAAATTATACAATAATAATATTGCTTCACAGAACATTGTAGGAATCTTTACTCTTTGTCTGAGAGTACTCTGAAGAATGAATAAATTTGGTTTGCCAGAGGCATATTGATAGAAAATGAACTATAAGGTCACATCCACAAGCATTCATGACCTCTTTCTGCAGAAACCAGAAGATGACATGAATTCTAAAATTTTAGACTTTGAAGGGACCTTAGAAAAAATCTCTTTTAGTTTGGGTGAGAAATCTTGGGATCAGCATGGTTAAATTATATAATAAAAGACTGGCTTCAAATTTATAAGAGCAACGCTTTTTGGACTGGTTTACAAAATATTTCTCTGGATCATCTCTCTTCCAAGATTTTTTTGAAGTTATGCGACTAAATAAAAATATCTCCAAGCTAAAGAATATAATTTGTGACGATAGGTGGCAAAGTCACATAGCAAAAAATATCAGTGAACTTGACTTCAGAAAAGTCATGTGCCTGTTCTGCCTTTATAGATAAGAATCATTGTGACCCTGTGAAAATAATTCATGTGACTTTATTACTTCCATGTATAAAATAAAAGCGTTGTACCAGAAGTTCTTTCCACCTGTATGTTTTTTAAGCTTTATTGAGATATTGTTCCAAATTAATAAAAGATCACCAAATGGGAAATAACAGCTTATAGCTATGGAAATATAAGCATAAACTGTAGTGTTATTATTTGTTCAAGTATTTTTAACATTCCTGACTAATCAATAGCATGCTAATATTGCTAATGATTGTTTTCTTTCATTACATCCACTCAGATTTTAATCTATAAAAGTATTGTAAGAGTCTTTTTTTACAAAAATTTCTTTTATACATTTGACCTTTGCTATATTGCTGTATTTCTTAATTTTTTTGAAGAGAAGGTCACTGGCATGAAGACATATGCAATTGAATGTGCTTTTCCATTTTTAATGACCTTTTCCTGGCAAGTCGCATTATGTGTGACACCCCAGGATCTTCTCGGGAGTCTTAGTGAATCCAAGATATTTGAAAGGTCATAAATTATATTGCCATCGATTTGACAGCTTTATTATTTTCTTACTTTAAATTTGTTCCATAAAACTCATTAGTAGATGCATGGTCAATAGACTCATTTAAAGAGCTGAGGATCTTCAGATCCAAATAATTTACCATTGTAATTGAAATCATTTTACCATTAAGATTATTTGGAAAAATTATAGTTCACATTAAGGTTAATAATTTTAGTAAGGGAAGATATGTCCAGGGTTGCCAAAAACTTGAAAGAAGTCAACAGTATTCTAAGCAGATCTAATCCTTTTCTATATTTCCTAACAAGTCCCAAAGGTACTAATTTCATTGTACTTGTTTTTAGTTAAATTGACTGCTTGACTGGGTTAACCTAGAATTTTAAATATTCAAGCACCATAGAAAACATACTCAAGCATCAGTTACCAAGAGACTGCACTATAATATCAATATCATCATTTACCTATTTTCTTCATGATATCATCATATTCTGGACCCAAGTTTCCCCTTTTGTAAAATAAAGTGTTAACTGTGCTGATTTCCGGGTAGGAAAGATGTGAAGATTCCATTTCTTGTTTTTATTTTATGTATAATTTTATTTATTTTACAATGCAAATATACTACCATTGCTTATGTATAGGTGTGTGCATATACACACGCCAACAGAGCAAAAAAAACTTTGTCTTCTTAATTCTCCTTATCCTAAAAGATATGATGGCATTACCTTACAAATCAAGGAATTGGAATTCAGGTGACTAAAGAAATAATATTTATTAAAACATGGGTTTTTAGTGCTCAAAAACTTTTCCTCAAAAAACTGTTCAAAATGGCACACAAAAAAATCAATTTGAAAATAAGTCAAAAGAGATTACTTCATGGTATATCACTGAGGAATATATTAAGAAGTTTATTTCTGAGCATTGAAAGATTTTGCCCCTGCATGACAAATATTAATAAAGTGCTAGTTAGGAGTATTCTTAATATTGTCTCATTGTAATAAGATACTAAGGTAACACAAATTTCCAAAAAGAATATGGATTGAAATGGCATGTTCAATGATTTATTTTCCTTGGTCAAAAAACTTCATCATTTAAAAAGATGTTTACAGTGGTTTTGATTTGCATTTCCCTGATGATTAGTAATGTTGAGAATTTTTTTATGTTTTTTGGCCATTTGTCTATCCTCTTTTGAAAGACTTCTGTTCATGTCTATTGCCCACTTTTTAATGGGGTTGTTCCTTTTTTTCTTGTTGATTTTTTTAGATTATGAATATTAGCCCTTTATTAGATATATAGTTTGAAAATATTTTCTCCCATTCTGTAGGTTTTTTGTTTACTCTGTTGATTATTTCCAGTGCTGTGCAGAAAAACCACAATGAGATATCCCCAACCCTTGTCAGAATCGCCATTATAAAAAATCATAAAACAAGAGATGCTGGTGTGGATGCAGAGAAAAAGGACTGCTTATACACTGTTGGTGAAACTGAATATTAGTACAACTTCTATGGAAAACACTATGGAGGTTCCTCAAAGAACTAAAAGTAGACTTACCATTGATCCAGCAATCCTATTACTGAGTATCTACCGAAAGGGAAAAAAGTAATCTTATCAAAAAAAAACCCCTGCACTTGAATGTTTATCACAGCACAATTCAGAATTTCAAAGATGTAGAATTAACCTAAATGCCCACCAAATCATGAGTGGATAAAGAAAATGTACATATACACACACGCATATATACTGAGTAGTACTCCATGGTGTGTGTGTGTGTGTGTGTGTGTGCCATGAAAAGGAATGAAATAATGTCTTTTGCAGCAACTTGGATGGAACTGAAGACCATTATTCTAAGTTAAGTATCTTAGGAATGGAAAACAAACAAACAAACACCACATGTACTCTCTAAAAATTGGGAGCTAAACTATGAACACAACAGGAGCACAAAGAGATGTAAAAGCCATTGGAATCCAAGAAGGAGTGAGCGTGGGGTGGGGAGAGGGGTAAAAACTTACTTACCAGGCACAATGAACACTGTTCTGGTGATGGGCACACTAAAATCCCCAACTTAAGCATTATACAAGTTATCCATGTAACAAAAACATTTGTACCCCTTTAATATTTCAAAATTGAAAAAAGTTAAGAAAGAAATTAATAAGAAAACCCATTGGTTCATATATTTGTTTGTTGGTGGTAGTTTCAGTGGACTAGGGTAAATATGATCCCTGCTACTACTGGTTGAGAAATCAGTAAGTTAATTAAATTTTAATGAGATTTAATAAAATCAATTTCATTGTAATATACATATTTAGTCCATTCTTTTGTATAGATGAAAAGTTCTTTCTGGTACTATTTTCTGTCTGTTTGAAAGACTTTTTAAAAATAGTTCTTCTAGAGGTAGTTGCCTGGAGACAAGTTCTTTCAGCTTTCTTTTTGTCTGTAAAATTCATTATTTTGCTTCACATGTAAAATATATATATATATTTTTTGCTGATTATAAAGAAAATTTAAAAATAAAAAATAAAAATATTCCATCAACCAAGCCATTCATGGGGGAAAAATTTGAAAAATGTATGACTCACAGTTTCCTAAAAGTATTCCCAAGGTCCTTAAAATTTTACTTTTGAAATAGTCTTGAAAACTAAGATGAGGCTTAGCCATAAACCAGAAACATCATTTCAATGAACTTAACAAGCTTTTTTCTAGCTAAATATTTTAAATTCAAATAGAAAACTATCTACAGAAACTAAAGCTCATCAACAGCAGAAGAGTTACTACTGTGATCACTCTCAAAAGGGTAGTTATTGGATGTTGGATATTTGTATTGGATAGATCAATTCAGTACTTCAAAAAGGCTGTCTTAAAATATTGTTAAGAACAGTTTGTTTACAGTACCATTTTCCTAAACTGGTATTTCTTCCTAAATTTCTGCAGTGTCGGAATAAAAGAACAGTAACTATTTGATCATTTAGCACTTATATGTGAAGAGCCTTTTCCATATTTATACCCATTCACCAAATTAAAGGCAGAATTCAGAAAATATGTATACCATTTGTCCATATTGTGGGCTTGTGAATGTATCTACACTGTCTTCTCATCATAAATATGGAAATGAATTAAATGTATTTAAGTATATGAAGTCTTAGAAAATATGCATCAGGAACTTTGAAGATTAAGATTTTTCATGATTGAGTGCATTCATTCCTAGGGAAAAGATTTTGTATGTGTAATCTAGAAGAAAATGGGAATATATGCAAGTTATGCACCCTAAATAATGCTTTTTATAAGAAGGAAGAACAATAAATTTTTAATAAAAATGCAGATATGCAGCCAGGCAAGGTGTAATTCCAAAAATAATTTTAAACTATGTCTAGTTTTCCTCAAGAATAGCCTTTTAGCAACCCATCCTCCCATCAGAGATGGAAGTGGAAATGGAGGGAATGTTCTGAGTGGGGAGGGAAAAAAAGATAAGAATGAATTATTTATTTCTGGACAGTGAGTTACTTTCTGCATTCCACCTCACCAGAATAGTCTTGTTGGTTAGATTTCTGCTGTTTTACTCCAGAAGGGCAATGCCTGACCATTTTCATTGTATATGAAGTACAGCGTTGCAATGAATGCTACATTATGTAACTAATTACTCTTGCCACAAACAAATTTTGAATACTGATTATATTTTTATTTTAGCAGTGCCTTGGAATTGAAAATAACAATCTTACTTTAGCTCAGATTCAACAGGGTGATGGGAGAGATCCTGAGTTGTATTTTGAGGCAATGTTGTAATGAATAAACAAGAACAATGTCTAAGCTATAGTGTGAGTTTCATTTTGTGTCTGGTTTTGGTTTAATACAATTAAACCATTAAGTTGGACTCATACTGGTGAGTGTGTTAGATGCAAGTTAAATGTTTACACCTGAATAATTTTTATGTCCAAATATATTAAATATCTGATCCTGTAGAAAATGCTAAATATTTCTATTTTAATGTATTTAAAGCCTGAATTTTAAACTGATATTCTCTTGCACACGTCAACGTTCTAAGCCTCACAGACTCTTGTGCTTTAGAACTGCGTAGGATCAGAGCACAAACTTGCAAACAGCTCTGCAGAGTGAGAGTTCCTGTTTATTGCCACTATTTTTTCTTCTCCACATATTGCACATGCTCTCCTGCTCTCTCTCTCTTTCTCCTTCTGTCTTTCTCTCTTTCTTACCACAATTTTTCTACATGTTGTGTTTCATCTTGAATATAGATGTTAATACATATTTGCTAAGAAGTAGTATTGTTAGTTTTTAATATTTTAATGGAAAATCTTAAAGTCTCACAAGGCAACATGATGTGAAGATATATTTCTCTAATGGTATTTAAAAGATGAAATTTAGAGGGACATTGGTTAGCAACCTTGTAACAGAGAAAATCACCTTTGAGAAAATAATATTTTGAATTTTCATTCATAAATTATTTTAAATTAAATATTGATATGTTGAGATTTGGAAGGGATGAGACCGAGCTCTTAACCAATTCCTTGTGTGGAGGAGAATTCATTGGTACAAAAAATGTGAATACATATTTTTGCTCAATGGTAATGTAATCACAAACTAGTGTGAGGTTCTTTGAAATTGGATCATCTTTAAAAATATTTCAACATACTCAAAGTCAGTGGTAACCTAAATAAGTATGGAGAGAAAAAGCAGTCCCTTATTTGTAAATTCATAGGGTTTAGATAGAAAAGAAAACACAATTTGATTAAGAGGATTTTGTGGAATACCTATGTTCTGAATGATACTTTTTAAGACCTACCTAGACAACTGCAGTTCTTTAGTTCTATTTTCCTCTACATAAGGTAAAATTTAATCAAAATTATTAAAATACAAAATAACTCTGTTAATTCTCCATTATAAAAAGAATACTCAGGCCGGGCACAGTGGCTCACACCTAATCCTAGCACTCTGGGAGGCCGAGGCGGGAGGATCGCTCAAGGTCAGGAGTTCAAAACCAGCTTGAGCAAGAACGAGACCCTTGTCTCTACTAAAAATAGAAAGAAATTAATTGGTCAACCAAAAATATATAGAAAAAATTAGCTGGGCATGGTGGCGCATGCCTGTGGTCCCAGCTGCTCAGAAGGCTGAGGCTAAAGGATTACTTGAGCTCAGGAGTTTGAGGTTACTGTGAGCTAGGCTGATGCCATGGCACCCTAACCCAGGCAACAGAGTGAGACTCTGTCTCAAAAAAAAAAAAAAAGAATATTCAATAATTGTTTAATACAAATATTTTAAAATATTTAAAAAGAGATATAGCTTCTTATCAAGATAAAAAAAGTTGCTATCATTGAAAGGGTACAGTAATTGCAAAGAAAATGTAAGAAATTTAAAATTAATCATGATTTAAGTTTATTTTAATGTTTCTCCTTTATTATTTCTAAATATCTGGTTATTTCTATTTATAATAAAATATTTTTAAAATTAAACTAAACTGTTATGCAAACCTGATATTCTTTCATTTTGTATAATTAAGTGTTTGCTCTCTTGGTCAATGTATTTTCATTTGGAAAATATATAAGTAGAACTATTCATATATCATAAATTACATTAAATATTCAAAATAATTCCATTGCCTTTTAAAAACATAAAAATTGATCTTGGTGCTATTTTTGATTCACAAGTAATATTTTAAATAATAATAATTATTGGACCCTATTATTATAATAAATTGATAACAAACACAAAAATATGTCAAAACTAAGAAATTGTAGTCCTTATATCCTCTCAGTACCAATACCTGTATTTTATAGGTAAGGAGACAAAGACATGAGAGTTAAAATAATGGAGCATGGTATATCTAGAGACCTTTAAGCCTGAGACCAGACTTCAAGATACCAACATTTTATAGTCTCCCAAGGAACCAGCAAGTGCCCATGTAATCACCTGATAATGAAGCACATAGGTTAACAAACTTTAGATGGATGCTCTCCGTTCTCAGTCTCGGGTCTAATACCCCTTACCAGGCTAACTGTCCTCCCCGACCCCTACCACATGGATGCCTTTTTACCCACTTGGACTCCAATACTCCACATCAGGCCACCTTTTTGTGCGAATGCATTTCTGGCTCTGCTCAGGCTCTGACACCAAACTCTGACTCTGATATTTTGCTCTGAAGGAACTCCCCATGCTGCATCCATGAAAAATGTGAGCAGGCACAAGCAAGTTGGCTATATTTTATCATGATTACTGCTATCACATAGCTTCCCCTCTTATGCTCTCACTGAGAATTCCCCAAGTAAGTGTTAACTGATAAGGAAAACATAAGCCTGTCTTACAGATGAGGCTGCACAATATAATAGCACCAGGCAAGCAGGATCTTTTTAACAGTAGGATTTTAATGCCCTGACGAATAATGGAAAAGGATATTGGCTGTGGGCATAACTCAAGTATGTCTCATTTTAATGGAAAGCAAGATTGCTTGAGCTATCAGGACCTATACTCTTTAATGAACAGTGGCTAAATTGTTGGCTATATTGATGGGGACTAGGATGGGGACTTGGAAGCAATGTAACCAGAAATTTTGGAAAAGACGTTTTGCTAAAGGGATGAAAATAGAGCCCTCAAAATGGGCCCAGAGAATAAGAATATCGGTATCCCTTGTGAACCGTCTGTAAGAGGCCTCATTTCAGAGGATGCTCCCTATGATCGAGAGGACAAGATGATTGCCCTTTATGATCTTTACTATCTTTACCATCTACACTTCTGCTTGATTAATGGGCTAATGTATATAATGGCAATGGTGGCAGGTCAGGTTGGACTTGCATGGGGTCAACATGAAACTTTTCTGTCACCAAGATGACCTGCTAAGAGCCCAATTTAATAGCACTAGTAAATACTGATTTTGAGTTATGCTATCATGCCTTGAAAGGGATTTCTAGATTACTAAATACCTTCTATACATTCATTGTACATCACAAAAGTATAGATACATAAACCTTTAGATATGTGTGTACGCAAGGGTTAGTGATCATACATATATTAACTAACTCTGTTCCTTGAGAGAGCCTAGGAACAACTACACCACAGTAGCAATGACCATGGCCAATGAAGAGATCTGGGGTTCAAAATACCATTCTCTAACAAAAGCAAACAGGTCTTTTTCACAAAATGGATGATTTCAAGGCTGAGGCTTGAAATATACGAGATGAGCTTGCAATATCTAAATAGTGCCAGGAAAGTAAGAAAGCGCTGTAAAAACAAAACAATGGTGACATGTGAAAGGACACAGAAGACAACCTGCAAGAGCTCCAATGGCCAAAAATGCAGCGAACTGGACACCAAATTAAAAGATGCAGCATTAGATTATAACTCAAATTATAAAATCAATATACATGAATCCAACTAATATGAATAAATAATTTAATAAATAATTACATGAGGGAGAAGATACAAATCTTTATAGAAGAATTCCCAATAATATATGCAGAGCTCAAAAGTTCTTTTCCCCCTTTTGAGTATAGGCTAAACTTAGTGAGTGATTCACTGACAATAAAAACTGGATAAAAACTTAATGTACAGAATATAACCAGCTTTTAAAAAAATTAAAAATAGAAAATTTTATAGAAAAATATACCCCCAAACACAAAATAATGAGGTGTCAATTTACAAAATAAGATTTCCAGGATACAGTGTTAAGTAATTATAAGTATTTACAAGTACGAGAAATCTCAGTTACATCTCTACATTGAGTTTCAGTGAGACATCCCTGTATCTTTTAAAAAAATGTTATTAAATTTACATAATTTCACATGCGATTTGAATTTACAATCCAAGAACGTCATTTAATGCACTAAGAAAATTCTCAGTGTGTAGGCCGACATCCACATTTTAATTTTCTAAGTTAAGGTGAAATCACGAATAGAACTATAGGAAATCACCTACTCAATTTGATACAGCTTCAACAATCTCAAGGGCATTCGGTATTGAAGGAAGAAATTTTCTTCTTTTTTAATCCCATTTTGTCTTATTTTCCTCATCACTTACTTCCTTTGTGCACTCTATATCCACTTTGGCAAATGCCAGTTTTTAATTGAATGTCTGAGTTTCAAGTGATGAGAACAAGATTAACATATCTCTATCCTCTCCAGAAAGCCTACTTATATACTAATGTTGAGAGAAGGAGCTAAGGTTTACCAAGAAACAAATATAAAAATGTCCTAAAATATAAAGTTTCCTGAGATTACATTTAAAAATTAAAAAATAAAATGTGCCTTGTTACTATTTTTAAAAAAAAGAACTACATTTTGCTAGTGAAAAATTGAATATTGTTGGAAGACTATAATATTGGCTATCTTGAAATGCTCATGGCAACGGTGATTCACATTGGATTGGGTCTACCACCTCCAGGTTGGGGCAGGGGGTCAGATGGGAGAGGTAATTATAAGGCCCTAGAGGTAATTTATTCTGACCTTTTAATGTCTGATGACACATTAATGAGGCAGTTCGAATCTCTAGGCTAAAAAACAACTCGGGTTATATCACATTCAAAGTTGGTAGAGAGAAACCAAATAGAGTGTTCTTAAGGCAATTAATTTCTTTATATGGCTCTACACTTAGTCAAGGTCACATTCAGGACTTTATTTTAGCAAATCCTCTAAATTTTCCCACTCCCTAAACCTATCTTGCCTCTCTACTGTGTTTTGGGAAAATTCCAGAACAGTGTAGAAAAATCACCCCTCCCTCCAAAAATGAGAGGGTGCAGAGAGATCAAAGAATGACCCAGATAAATCCAGCTTGACAGGTTAGAGGAGTTCATAATCATTGTATATTTACAAACAATACAAGTCAAGCATGCACAGTGCTTCCCATTAGGCAGGGACTTTAGTATTACAATTAACTAAAGGGTAGTACGGCAACTAAGACAGCTTAAAACAGTTCAAACTGATCTTAAGACTTATGACCATTTAAGCAGAGGAGCTGCTTAAGAATACCCTTTGTGCTTTCTATTTCTTTCTGTTTTCTTGCTTTGATTTCTCTCTCTTAGTTAGAAAGAAACCTGCACAAGTTCTGTTAAATATTAAAAACCAGTGGTGAGGAACTTATATTTTTTCCCTCAAGTGTAATATTTGAATTTCTCAAAAATGATCAGGGGGAAACTTGAATTTGTGAGCTTGGGAAAGAAATTTAATTCATATATATTCCTGAGCATCTGATTCTGAGTCAACTTAATATTCCTTTTCATTTTTAAATTTCTTACAACAGTGGTCCCAGTCTTTTTGGCACGAGGGACCAGTTTCATGGAATATAATTTTTCCATAGATTGGGGGAGGAGATGGTTTCAGGATGATTCAAGCACATTACATTTATTGTACAGTCAAATCCCTCTACTAATTATAATCTGTATTTGCAGAATCACCACCTCAGCTCCACCCCAGATCATCAGGCATTAGAGTCTCATAAGGAGCACTCAACCTAGATCATTCACATGCACAGTTTACAGTAGGGTTCACACTCCTGTGAGAATCTAATGCCACTGCTGTTCTGACAGGAGGTAGAGCTTATGTAGTGATGCCAGCGACGGGGAGCGGCTGTAAATACAGATGAAGCTTCACTCACTGGCCTGCTGCCATTCACCTCCTGCTGTGGGGCACAGTTCCTAACAGGCCATGAGCCTATACTGTGGGTTGGGGACCACAGTCTTAAAAAATATCTAGCGAACACTACCTAAGCACAGTTTCACTCATTTATAGCACACACGTTCACTTCTGCAAGCCATATATATAAAGAAACTTCCTCAGAAAATAATTTCAGATATCTTTGCTTTTTTCCTTTTTGGGAGATAGTAGAAAAAAGTTTCCTGAAGAGCTCAGGAAAAAGTTTCAGTGGAAAATGAGCACATTTACATCCTCTGATGTATTTTGCAAGTGTTACTTATTGTCAAGCATTATTATCAGCTTGGAATTCATACCTATTTGGTTTTCTATGAAAATTAAAAAGAAAGAAAAAGAAAAGCTCTACTTGTAGGAAAAGAAGAATGAGCAAAGAATTAAGTTAAGTGTGAAAAAGTTTGACTTTCTATAAATCTATAATTTAATCTCAGATGTGTTCCAAAAATGTAAGATGTTATTTTAAATAAATGCTATTTATTTTTATGACAGTCAATTGACTTAAGAATGTATAGAAACATTCCCTATCTCCTCGAATTAAAATATTTCAGTTTGCAGTATTTGTGTGGTTCTTTCGTAGTATTTCAATGTATTTAGAAAAATCAAACAACTCTATCAGTAAATGCGCAAAGGACATGAACAGAAACTTCTCAGAAAAATACAGAATAATTGCCGGAAAAGATACAAAAAAAATGCTCGACATCTCTAATCATTAGGGAAATGCAAATCAAAACCACAATGAGATATCACCTAACTCCAGTGAGAATGGCCTTTATCAAAAAGTCCCAAAACAGCAAATGCTGGCATGAATGTGGAGAGATTAGAACGCTCTTACACTGCTGGTGGGACTGCAAATTAGTAAACCCCTGTGGAAAGTAATTTGGAGATATCTCAAAGAGCTAAAAATAGAAATACAATTTGATCCAGCAATCCCACTACTAGTCATCTACCCAAAGGAAAAAAAGACATTCTATAATAAAAACATCTGCACTCGCATGTTTATGGCAGCACAATTCACAATTGCAAAGATGTGGAAACAACCCAAGTGCCCATCAATACATGAGTGGATTAATAAAATGTGTTATATGTATACCATGGAATACTACTCAACTACAAAAACCAATGGTGATCTAGCACCTGTTATATTATCCTGGATAGAGCTTGAGTCCACCCTTCAAAGTGAGGTATCATAAGAATGGAAAAACAAGCACTACATGTACTCGTAATCAAATTTGTACTTACTGATCAACATTAAAGTGCTCACATGGTAGTAATATTCATCAGGTGCCTGTCAGGTGTGTGGGGGGATAGAGGTGAGCAAACTCACAACTAATGAATGCAGAGTGACCTGTATGGGGGAAGGGCACACTTGTAGCCCTGGCTTCGGTGAGGCAAAGGCATTGTATGTAACCAAAATATGTGTACCCCCATAATATTTTGAAATTAAAAAAAAATAATAATATATTTCAGTTTGTCAAATTATTATCCCTAAAATAGCAAATATTATTTACATATTTTTGTGAAAAATGCCAGTTTTCTACATTAAAAACATAGCTACAATTCATCAAAATTTGATTTTAAATATTTAATTCTTTCTAGCACTTGAAGATTCAAGCTATTAAGGGAACATTGTATGTAACTTTCAAAAGAAAAAAATTCTTATTTTTTTAGATTTGGAAAGTAATATCTTTATTTTTTCAATGTGTAAGTGATCCTGTATTTATAATTTTATTATCTCCTGAAAACTGAAAGTAAATACATTAAGTGGAGCTTTTCTGTTCTTACTAGTGTAAGTGGATTCAGGTGAGTATGGTTATTCTAAGGGTTATCCTAAGTTTAAACTTGTAATGACGGAGTTTTTCAGTTGTACTTGGTTTCTTAACATTCTCCAGTATCTAATATATGATACGGGATCAAATATAACATCACAGTTTAGTAAAAAACAACAACAACAACAAATGGAAACCCTAAAGGAAAAATAAACAATTAGTCCTGACTCCAGTTGAATCCCTGGCTCCCCATGGGACTAAGTATGACAAGGTATTGTCCAATCTACACTCGAGTGTCATTTGTAATAAATATGGAGTGAGGTGAGAATTACCCTGAGAGTTGGGAGATATTTTTTGTTCTCATCACCAAGTAGGATTTTCTAACTTTGCTTGGGCTTATGTTATTTCTGTGGAACATCCTTAATAGCTTCAGACAACACAATCTCAGTTCTGTATGGTATTAAATAATTTCATATCAAATATTGTAAATTACAGGTCAACACAGACTTAGAGGTAGATAAATATATCTCTTGGTTTTCTGGCTGTCATTGAAAGACACCTGAAGATGGAAGAAATCTAAATACTGTTGATACCACTTACTTGACATTTTCAAAATAATATCTATTCATATAAATGTTACTTTAAAACTTTTATCTGTCCAAGTTCAGAGACATTTTTCAGATGAATTCTAAAGACAGCTCTCAGGATTATGCTTTTAAACTGCTAAATTGTTGTTATAATATAAATTTCATTAAATCTGAAAGTGTTTTAGTGAGGTAGGCACTTTGTAAAAATACTGCAAATGGAGGAAATGGTAAGATCCTCCCCTGGTAACTTATTCAATGTAGTGCAAGTAAATTAATCATTTTTGGTACCTCTGACATGATTAAGTTGTTTGACACAAATGAAGGCATATATAAAATTGATGGGCAATTTCTTTGGAACTACAATTGAGATGGGATGAGCTGCCAAGATTCCTTTTATGAAGCAATCTTCCAAACGTCTCTTGGGCTGAAATTCCTGTCAGAAAATGTTAAACTCAGCCTGTGCTACTTGTTTAAAACATGCACTTCTAGAGTACACACCCAGCTGAAATCAGCCAAGAAATGGCAGTTTTCTATTCTTAATTATCCAAAATAGAATCAATTCCAACAACATGTTAAGAATTCTGGCACAGGAACTAGGAATCATGGGTTCCTATCTTAGCTAGACCTCTATCACTCGCAGTGTGATCTTTGCCAGGACCCTAAGCCTGTCTGGCATTTACTCTCTCATCTATACACTCGTCCATACATGAGAAGCGCTAGTTTTAGTACATGGTTTTCCACATCACAGTCTATTGTGGGTTGAACTGGGTTCCTCCAAAATAAGTATCTTGAAGTCCTAACTACCAGTATCTCCAAATGTGATCTTATTGGGAAATTGGGTTGTTGCAGATGTAATTAGTTAAGATGAAGTCATACTCAAGTAGTTTGGGCCCCTTAATCCAACATAATTGGTTGCAATTTGGAATGGTACAGCAAAATGAGATAACCAGTTAACCAAGAATGAGAAAAGACATGTCAGTAAAATGTCAGTTGCTCTTTGACAAATTAAGGTCATATTTAATGAAAAGCATGATTTAACTACTCTTTAATTGCAAATAGCACAAATATCAAAAATATTGATTTTGCTTAGGAATCACACATTTTGCTTAGGAATCACACATATTAACTAGCAAAGGATAAAACATCAAATTATATCAAGAATTATTTTTGATGGGAGAAAATCCTAACATAGGCAGATAGGACCATAGCATAATAAGCTGAATATTGACATCCAAAGATAACTAGATCCTAACCCCTAGAACCCTCTCATGTTTTCTTACATGGCAATAGAGACATTGCAGATATGATTAAGTTATGAATCTTAATATGAGAAGATTATTATTTATTATCTGGGTGGCCCTTAAATGTAAGCATGTGTCATAATAAAAAGGATGTAATGAGAGAACAAGAGATTGGCATGATGCAGGGAAGGAGTCACAAGAAGAAGAAGTTGGGAGTCCTCCAGAAGCTAGTAAAAGTTGGGGGGGACAAATTAATTCTGCCCTCAGAGCCTCCAGAAGGAATTAACCCTGCTGACATCTTGACTTTATCCCAGAGAAACTGACTTCAAACTTCTGACCTCTAGAACTGTAAGAGAATAAATTTGTGATGTAAGCTACTGACTAACAACAAGAAAATAATACATATAGCATCTGTCACACTCTCTTTCCTGAACTGGAATTCCTTTTCCCTTCTATATAATTCCCTTTCAATCTAAGGCAGTATAGGCAACTTTTAGCCAGTTGACTACAATGTTTTCCAGCCCAATGTGTTCGTTAAGAATGATTCATTAGTAGATAGGGTAGCCTTTCCTCTATGCTCTACTGTGAATGAGGAAGTTTTTCCACCTGTTTAACCCAAAGTACTCATGTGTAGACACAAAGCTCATACCTCATTAATTACCAGCAACACTTATTTATAGTATGAAATAACGGGTATCATTGAACTCTCTACTCAATATAAAGTGACAAGCTATTACTATTAAAACTGCCATTTACATGGAGTGGTTTCTTGAAAACTTTCAAATCATGATATTAATCACTCATATTAAATGTAGCACAAACATTAGAAGATATAGAATTTGCTGAGCCACTGGAAATATACTTATTAAAATAATAGTGCCCATTCTCCTTCCCAACCTAAAAGCAAATATTTCATGAATTTTAAGAACTCACAATCAATTTGGAACCAATGGAAAACACTGCCTACCACCTGCTGATTGTCATTAATCAAGGTATATTTTTAAAAAAATTCCAAATAACTTAAAGCTATTTTTGGCCTTAATGCTACCACTCTGGTCAAAATAACCATTGTAGCTGTAGTAGATATTTCACTTGAGAAAGGATAAAGAGAGATCAATTTTCTTCATGAAATTCAAGATCATGCTCTAACAATTCAAAATTTTTTTTTTAAATAGAAGGATTACTTTTATTCTGTTATAATAATTTCAATATGTATGCTAATAAAATGTCAAAATAAGGAAAAAATAGAACAGGTCAACTGGTTAAATTCGCAGAATAAAAAGAACTTACAAAAAACAGGCAGAAAATAAAATGACACATTTCATACAGGGGAAAACATAGAATGACTGAAGACTTCTTTTTGGAAATAAAGCAAGTTAGAAGACAAAAAAATATATAATTTTTTTTAAAAAAATTCCATCACAAATTCAATAAACTTTCCCTAAAGGGTCCATTATTCTCTTGAAAATCTTTCGAAGGAAAAAAAAATTCTCTCCAGCAGACCTATACTATAAAAGTTAAAAGAAGTTCTTCAAGTGAAAAGCGAATGGAAACTTGTTTCTATACAAAAGAATAAAGGAAAAAATGGTAAATCCATAAAAAAAGAGAAGATAATTTTGTCTTTATTCAATTTCCTTAAAAATAAATTAACTGTTGAAAGCAAAAGTAGCACCAGTGTAGCACGTTTCATAGCATATGTAGAGGTGGAAGCTATGACAATAGTAGCACAAAAGATGCAAGAGGGTACCGAAAGAATGTTGCTAAAATTTTCTTATATTTTACATATAAGATTAGAATAATATTATTTGAAGGATACTGTGATAATTTAAAGATATTTGTTGTAAGCATTAGAGAAATCTCTAAAATTAAGACAAAGAATAGAGCTAACAGTCCAATAGTAAAATTGAATACAATACTAAAAATTATACTCAAATAAGACAGGAAAAGAAAGATAAGGAACAAAGAACAGATAGAATACATAGAAAACAAATGGCAAGATAGTAGATCTCAACATTAATGTGTTGATAATTATAGTAAATACAAACAAAATATAGGTTTTTTTAAAAAAAGCAGACCATCAATATGTTATTACAGGAAATATGCTTTAAATGAAAGGATATTAATAAACTAAAATTAAAAGAATATAAAATAATATTTCATGCAAACACTAATCATGAGAAGACTGGGAAGGCTTCATTAATAGTAACCCAAGTTTATTTCAGAAAAATGAACATTACTCAGGATAAAGAGAGATATTTTATAATGTTAAAACATCTACTAATCAAGAAGAAATAATTCTAAATGCCTATTGTACTGAACAATAGTGTGTCAAAACACTTGAGCAAAGCCAACAAAACTGAAGAAGTAAATGCACCCTGAAATTATTATTGACAATTACAATACTCTTCTCTCCATAACAGAGAAAATAAGTAGAGACACATTTAATAGCAAAATGTAAGACCTGAACAGCACTATCAAACAAATTGACCTAATTAATATTTTTAGACCACTTACCTCAACTATAGCAGAATATACAATCTTTTCATGTGAACATAGAACATTCACTAACATACTCATATACTAGTTCATGCAATAAAACTCAATAAACTTTCACAAAAATAGAGTTAAACACAATTATAATTTATAACAAAAAGATACTGAGAAAAACTCCAAATGTTTGGGAATAGGAAAAAGAAACAAAACACTGTAACAAAGGCCATGGGTCAGAGACAAAATCACTAGGGCTACTAGAAAGTATACTGAACTGAATGATATTTAAACACAAAATACCAAAACTTTTGGAATGAAACTATCACAGTGTTTAGAGGGAAACTTATAATTTAATATATTTATGTTAAGAACTATAAGGGTCTAAATCAATGATCTAAGTATCTTTCATATGAAAGGAGAAAAGAAAGAGCAAATTAAAACCATAGTCAGTAGAAGAAATGAATGATAAAGTGGACATAATTAAAATAAAACAGGTAAATAAAATAAATGAAAACAAAGGCTTTTTCGGAAAAGATTAATAATAATATTGATAAGCATCTATCTAAACTTATTAAGAAAAATAAAGATCTAAATGATATCAAGAATTAAAGAGGGGATATCACTGTAAATTATAAAAATAATAAAAGGTTAATTAGAGAATATTAAAAACAATTGCCTCATACAATGAGATACCAAAAAAATGCTAAATCAAAGGAAATGAGGAAATCAAAACATAAGTAACAAAGAACATTGGAAAACAATGGAAACAATAAAAAAAGATATACTCAAACCCAATATATCAGGAATTGCATAAATATTGTCTAATTCATCAAAGCTTGACAACTTAGATAAAATGCAAAAACATTTAAAGCATATTATTACTAAAACATATTCAAGAATACATGCAAAATGAAAACCTATAAATATATTCATGAAATTAAATTCACAATTAAAACTTTGACAAAATGTTAATCCCTAACCCAGATAGCTTTACTAGAAAACTTTATCAAACATTAAAAAAGAAATATTAATAAGAATCCTACCAAAAGTGTCAGAAAATAGAGGAGGAAAGAACACTTTCAAACTTACTGTATTAGGTCAGCACTTTCCTAATACCAAAACCAAACAAAAACATTACAAGAAAAGAAAATTGTAGGCTAACCTCCCCATGAATATTGATTCAAATGTACTTCAAACAGATTGGACATCTTGGCTCATATCTGTAATCCTAGCACTTTGCAAGGCCAAGGGGGGAAGATTGCTTGAGGCCAAGAATTCAAGACCAGCCTGAGCAACATAGCAAGACCCCGTCTCTACAAAAACCAGAATAATCAGCGGGGCATGGTGGCACATACCTGTAGTCCCAGCTACAGGGGAGGCTGAAGTGGGAGGATCACTTGAACCCAGGAGTTGGAGGCTGCAGTGAGCTATGATGATGTTTATGCATTCTAACTGGGCCAATGGAGCAAGAACCTATTTAAAAAAAAAAAAAATTATGTATGTATATATGTGTGTATATATATAATATAAAAATTATGTAAATTATATATAAAAATTATGTATGTATATATGTGTGTATATATATAATATATATATACACACACTTAACGAAATAATAGTAAATTGAATCTAGCAAAGTAGAATTAATTCTAGCAATGAAAGGTTAGTTTGACTTTAGAAAACCAAATCAATTTAACTTACCACATTAACAGAAGAAAGGAGAAAAGCTATATGATCATTTCAGTTGCAGAGAAAGCATTTGTCAAAATTATAAACACATTTATGTTAAAAACTTTAAGAATACTAGGAAAAATGAAAGGCATTTACCTAGCAAAAAATAGCTAATATCCATTAGTGATAAAACACTGAAAACTTTCCCTCAAGAATTGAGAACAAGGCAGCAATTAGACTGGAAATGTATTTGAAAAAAAAAGTTTGATCTTTACCTCATGCTAGACTCCACTCCACCAAAAATAAATAAACAAACTAAACCATGTTTTCCTATTTTAAAGAGTTAAAACTATAAAACTTTTATGAGAAAATGTAGAATATAATTTTTGAAAATTAGGGTTAGGCAAAGATTCTTAGAATACAAACCTTCAAGAATATTAAATTGCTTATCAAAATTTAAATTTCTACTTCAAAGACACTATTAAGAAAATTAAAAAGCAAGCATTTACAACACTTATATCAGCTGAAGGACTGGTATCCAAAAACATATATATTTTAGCTCCTAAGGCCTCAAAATAAGAAAGCAAACAATTCAACTAAAAATGTATAAAATAGAACTAAGGGATAACATGAAACTATTTTTACAGTAATAAATCTGTTCTATATCTTGATTGTGGTGTTGGTTACACAACTCTATGTTTTTGTCAAAACTCATTGAACTCTATACCAAAGCAAGTAAATTTTATTGCATGCAAATACAAAAATTGATCAAAATAAAAACCTGTATTTATGGAAATCCTCTTACTTAAATAATCATAGCCTCTTTATTTATAATGGGCCCAAATTAAAAGCAACCCAATGTCCGTGGACTGGTTAATGGATAAGCAAAACGTGGTATATCCAAGTATTGGTATACAACTCAGCAATTTAAAGTAACAAATTACATACATACGCACCACATGTATGATCTGCTAAAACATTATGCTAAGTGATAGAAGCCAGAAACAAGAGTCCATACTACAAAATATCATTTATGTATTAGACTAGAAATGGCAAAACTAAGTTATGATATTTTGCTAAAAAGTTAGATTTTATGTTTTGTTCTCATAAAAAGAAATAATAAAGAGGGTGGGAGGAAACTTTGAGGCCATGGATATGTCTGTGGCATTGAGTGTGGTAATGGTTTCACTGGCGTGTATTTATCTCAAAACTCATCAAATTGTACACATTACATATGTATGGCTTTTTGTAGCAAGTCAATCTTACCCCAATAGTTTAGGAGCTTTTGTGTTTAAAAACACACAAAAGAAAGAAAGCAGATTAGTGATTGCCAGGAGGGTAAAATGGGGAAACTGTAGGAAGCTGGGCTTGGGGAATGTCGTCTGTGAAATGGAACAGGCAAACTGTCTCGGGTGATGGAAACACCTGCGTCCTGATTGCAGTGGGGATTATAGAAGTAAATACTTTTGTCAAAACTCATCAGATTGTATGTTTAAAACAAATGCATTATCTTGTATATGTTCTACATGTATTAATAATATTGATTAAACTATTATTTTGATTCATGTCTTATTATTAAGGTATACAATATGCAATTCTAACACAGACATGAAATATAGTTATTTACATTTAAGGCATTGAATATTTACTTCTAAAATTGTCCATTTAATTTTCAGTATTTCTATAATGGAAGCTTCTTTGAATGTCTTCAATGTCTTATATATGATTTCCATTCTTTGTGCTTCTCTGGCAAAGGGAACTGAGAATGTTCTTCTAATCAAAGTACAATACTTTCTCAGTGGCTCCAGCGAATAGCCACCCCACACTAAAGTATGACTGAGTAAGAGCCTTCAAAACCATTTCACTAAATACCACAAATCAGTTCTGTCAAATGGAAGTTTATATTCACTGGGAATATGGGTTATGAAGAATTTTTCATGTATCAATACTATTCTCTTAAAGGAAAACCAGATGCAAAGACCATTAAAATCCCCAGGAAATCCTGTATTTTGGACAACCTTGTTTTGAGCAATAGACACTGAGCTCGTTTAAGCCACTGTCATTGACATGTTCTTTCCCCACCTTTACCTTATTGACTTGAAGACCTATTGAAACTGGAGGGCAGTCAGTGCATCCTGAAAATTGAAAAGCAGGAAGACATAAACTGGTGGGTGGCAGTGAAAGGGGGTGGTGGTAGCTAGGCATTTACTTGTGGAGAGTATTTGAAACACGTTTTATAAGATTTCATCTTGTGATCATCAGCGCTTGTGCAAGCACTGGGAGATATTTGTGCAAAATTTGCTAGTTTTGCTTTTAGCAAGTATTCTAACATTTGAGTAAATACAGTATATATTTAATGACTAGAGAGAAAAGAGGAAAGTCAGAATTGTGCCTGTTTTGAGGCATTGAATTTATGAGAGATTTTTGTAATATTATGAATATAAATATAGATGTTGTCTCCTGCTTAGTAAGAGAAATAAAATAAAAATAAGTATAGATGTTACTTATCTGAGAAAAAAGCAATCAAAAAAATAAGCCTGGTAGCCTCAAAGAATAAACATCATGCTGGTCTCACTTATGAGAAATGGATATTTTAAAACTCATTTAAATCCATTCATCTCTGACTCTGATTGAAAAAGATCAGGAACTTTAAAGACAGGTAAAGTCTTGTGTCAGCACTAGATGCTACTAAAGACAGCTATCTAAATCTACAAACTTTGGGAAAATTTCTGCTACGTGTGTTACAGATAAAATTAAAGAAGAGTTTATAGAAAATATTTGTCAAGGAGTTACTTAGCCTCCTGAAAAAATAATTGAAAGATAATTTTAACCACACAAACATTGAAGATTGGAGGGAGAAGTGCTAAAGATGGAGAAGTATTGAGAAAATGTCAGTAAATCAGCTATAACTGGGCAGAAGGAGAGTGGCGGCGGGTCATAGGAACTCAGAAAATTGTACATATCACAGGTGGAGTGAGGATGACATTTCAAGTGAGTAGGTGCTGGGAAACTCTGATCACAGACGAAGTCCCTGAGAGCGGCAGGCCCCTTGCCAGTGCTGTTTGTTGGGGTGGCAGCTCTGCCGCTGAGTTTCTCTGGAGCCGGTCCACTCCATTCTTCACAGACAGAATGATTAGCACTTTCAAGGAAGCCAAAGAAGTGGCAGACCACAGACCTGCTTCCTACTTTCACAGGCATCTCCGCTCTGATGTTGATCCTTGATCAATGGCCCATTTTTATGCACCAGATAAGCCCCATGCCCTTGGTGACAGAAAAAGCTAGGCAAACAGTTAGGGAGCAGAATGTCACCATTGCTATCAAATTATAAAGTAATTACCCCAAAAGAGAGCACTCTTTTTTCCACAGAACTGAAGTTCGCTTCCATGTAAACAGAACTACCAGGTGGAAAGGTAAAGCAAACTTGTGTAACATTTGCTGTATCCAAATTGATTTCACAAGTCACCTGGAAACACAAAAGCATGCGCTATGTAAAAGTCCAGGAGCAAAATACTATATATTCTTTCAGTCTTTAATTTACCAGCCATGACTACAACTCTCTGTGTAAACCTCAAATCCTTCCCAAGGGGAAGCTACCTAAAAACATCTCTACTGTTGAATTATCAAGAATCACAAACCATCAGGGAAAATGTTAGCAAATCTGATATGTTAAAACTTGAATCTTCTATAACAAAAAGGACACCATAAAAAAGATTACAGGATAAGTCAGAAAATAATTTTTATACAAAATTTAAAAACTCTTAAATTATGACTAAGACAGCCTTAACTTTTCTTTCAGTTTGACTAAATTTTAGAAAGGTTTCTTCCTAACTGTAAGCCCCTGACTTCCTTTTTCTTTGAGCATTTACCTTAGAAAACCTGCAACTGTAAATTCTTTCTATGCCTCTTGGATACATAAATCTTCCCCCAGCCTCTGGTCCAGCTTACAAACCAGAAACGTCTTTCTCAAGAACGTGCAAGCCATCCTTTAAATATAATCATTAAAGGAGACAGTACCCCCCTACCTCCCGTTCTCTGTGGAGAGGAGGACTCTAACCTTGGTAGGTGACAGTAGCAAACATCACTACTGCCTAATCACATTGGCCAGCCTCCCCCTCAACTTCCTCAAATACTTTTCCCCTAACTCCCTCCTGTGCTTAAAAACTCTCCTTCATTTTCCTTCAGCAGATTTGAGTTTCTTCTCTGTCTCCTGTTGCAATAGTCTTGAACAAAATCTTTCTTGTCTGTTTAACTTATCTAGTGCAATTTTTCTTTGAAAATCAATAAAAAAAAGATAAATGATGCACTAGAAAATGATCAAATGACTTCTTCCAAAGAAAGTATGAATTGCCAATAAGCCTATGAAAGGATGCTCGGTCTCACTAGGAAAACACAACAGGACAGTGTTATAACAATCATCAGATTTGCAAATTTTAAAAAGACTGAGGATATAAATAACATACACAGTTGATTTTATAGTAAATAGGGTACAATTACTTTAAGAGTAATTTTACAATATTGCATTAAGAAGCCCATATTCTAATGCCAGCAGTTTTGCTTACAGATATGGATGCTAGAGGAATTTCCACACATGCAAAATGTAGATAAGAAGAAATTTAAAAGGATATTTATTGAAGTATTGCTGATAATAGCCAAAAACTGAAAAAGAATCCAAATGCCTATTGGTAGAATATTGGATGCCATATATTCATGGGTTTGAATATTACACTACAGCTAAAATCAATTATATTTGCTAACATGTAGAGCTTGTAAAAACATAAAAGGGACTGAAAAAAGTTTAATAAGGATAATTGTGTGATAGTAAATATATGAATTTTAAAAACTTGCGAAATAATACTAACAATATTCACAAATAAATATGTTCGAAAACTATAACAACATTTATAAAAAAGACAACCAATTAATTTATTACAGTGGTTATTTAACACTGGTGAACAGAGCAGGTAATAGTGGCATTTTAATTATCTTGTAGAAATATATAAAGATGACCCAGGTGATCTTGCTGTAGTATGGTGATTATCACTTATATTTGGCAGAGACTCAAAGGCAGACAGAGGAGTAGGGTATCGCTATAGTAGTAAAGAAGAAAAGGCTGTTGGCATGAGAAGTCTAGCTAACTAGAATCAAGGAGTTTTATATGATTGTTTGTGAAGCCTATTTGGCTTTCTCCAGTTGGTCCTAAATTGAAAGCAAGTGCAAAATTTCAGGAAATTGTCAGTTATTTATCAAATCCTAATCATTTGGGGCTGATTGTCACAGGGTGTATTTTTTAGCTTCCTGAACTGGTTGCTGCAGATAATAGTTTGGCTTCATGAGCTGGCTGTTGCAGACCGTGGATCAGAATTCTATTTTTATATGTGGTCTGACCATTGTCCATTTGTCTGTTCAGTCCATCAATATGTAAAGGTTTATTTATTAAGGAAACCTCATAATATTCATATAAACAAAATGCAAGTCAATAGACAAAATATATAAAGTTACAAAAAGCATAATTTTTATTAATTAAAACAAAATCTAAAGATATAGCTACATGTGTCTTGGCACTTTTTGGCATTTGTTGAGATTATTATTTATATGATTGTATGTATAAGCACAATGTCTAAGCGAAAACTATAGGTATTTTTCAAAATGCTGAATATTAAACCATATAGCTCAATATATACTCAGCACTCATAATACACATTATTACCTGATTAAGCATAACATTGTATTAAGATACATTTCATAAATGAGCATTATAATTAGGGCTGGATAATGAAACTATTGTAGTATGTTTTTCAAATATTTGGATAATGCTATTTTATTTTATTTTTGTTTTTACCTTCACCAGTTCCATTCATGGAGCAGAATTATGTGATATTAGCTACTTTGAATAACTTTTAAATACATGATTGTTTTGCCTCTCAGCTAGTATAGTATGGGTATTTGTATATAGCAGTAACTTTTGTAAAAAGAGAAACAGAAAAATTCTATGTAATAAATGCTACTTTTAGGGACCAAAGCTATTTGTAAAATGGCATGTTTCCCTGAAAAATGCATATTATTATCAAGCTTAAAAGCTAATGTATTTTCAAATTATTGGAGTATTATAGCCCATTTTGATTCCTTACTTGATTTCCTTTTTGATATTGTAAACTTTCTTTAAAGAAGAAATGGCAGGGGTTATTGTTGAGGAAATCATTGAATTTTATAGAGGAACTGACTGATTTGTGAAGGGGTAGGGATAAAGATTTGCTAATGGTCTGGCCTTTTTATGGAGAATCTATCTCAATGACTGGTATGCTTGGTATGATTGAAAAGATAACTGTGCATGATTGCTATTAGTCTTTTATGAAATTTTTGTCAGTTCCATTTTAAGTGGGACAATGGTCTAGTCATCCAAATGGTATTAACAGGGATTGAAAATTATCTCTTCCTACTCACTCAGCTTCAAAATCAGGTCAGGTTGTTCTGTAAATGAAAACCCCACGGAACTGTTTCTCTTATGCTCTTCTTTGGTTAAATCAGGATTCTCAACTTCAAAGCTAAAAATGTAGTCTTTTTCAGGAACAATACAATCAGTGCAGACAAAAGTAAAACTCACAGATCAGCCTCTTCAAACTTTGAAACTAAGATGAAAAGCCCCATTTTAAATTCTACGGGCAGTGAAATGCTATACTAATCATGGAAATTTGACCTATAGGTAAAATTTTCTTTGCTTATGCAGTCATTAAATTGAGATATGTTGAATGAGTTTTGCTTTAATAAAAGCTATATATAGTTTCTACAGGTCCATTTAAAAACTGTAGTTTATCTTCATTAACATGTGCTCTTTATGTGTCATAGTTGACCAGTAAAAACCTGCTAAAATCAGTTTTAAAGGACAAATTACACCCCAGTGCACAATTTCTGAGTGCCTGTCTAGTAAATCTTTAGACTGACCACATGTCTCCTTTATATTTTATCTCCTGTATAGAGAAAATAAATAAATATTTTTAATATGTTGAGTATTTTCTTTAAATCTTAGGAAAACACAAGTAATAATACTTTTAAAAATACTCATGCCCTCAAGAGTCTCAAGTATAGTATGGAAGCCAAATTTATAAACTCATAGTTTTTAAGGTATATGCCATAGCAAAGTAAGTGTTATCCTAGAGTTTACAGTACTGAAGATAATGAAATCACCAACTTTCTGGGAAAATTCACTAATGCATTGCAAAGAAAGCAACTGTTAATACGAATTTGGAATTACTAGAAAGGGAACAATAGACAAAGAAAATGGAAAAAAAAAGGAAAAAAATAATTATTTAGGCAGAGGCAAGAGCATGGTGCAAAAGGGCATGAAAGGACACTGGTTTTGAGGAGGTTCAGATGGGCTGGGGCATAGAACCTGTCACTGAAGAGACGTTGTGATTGACCTTTAATGACATAACAAAAAATCTGACCATTGGCTTGAAGGTGAAGAACAACCAATAAACAGGATATTTCAAATTTCATTTTGATTTTTTTTTGAAAAGATAACTAGCAATGGTATCATGAGCTATTAGTGGCGAATGAGCCATGAAAAGGAGAAATAGGTGACAGGAACTTGGTAATGTGGCTACTGCAGAAATGAATAATCTAACTCAAAAGCCTATTAGATAGGGAGGAGGAAATGAATCCAGCCTCCATGTCTAAGGTAGCAATCAGTGATTGAATAGTCACAGATGGGAGAGAAAAAGTTGGATGGAGATAAAGATTCTAGTTTAGAGAAGGATAATGATACAAATAATCAAGATGGGAGATATTACAGGAGGAATGGATTGAGAAGGCTGGAACAGAGAATGAAAGTAGAAATAAATGAGTTATTTGTATACCTGGTGATTCTGAAATTTCTAAAGTACATAAGGATGGAGACATGCATTGCAGAGTTAGAAATGCAGGTCTAGGTCTTGACCCATAAATCTATAAATTTAGTACTTGATATTCTGTCAGCTGAAGAGCTTACCTAGGAAGAGTATAACAAATGAGCAGAGAAAAGGTCAGGAATAAAACCCTAAGGAGCAATGACATTTGAAAGTGTGTGAAGGAAGAGAATCCAAAGAAGAATAACAATAAGTTATAATTGGAAGTTTTCGGTGGTGGTGATAGTATTCTGAAAGCCAAAGGAGATCATTTCGAAAAGTCCATAGTCAACACTGTCAGATGGCAGCATAATGCTGCTATGTTAAAATACTTTCATTTTTTGTTAAATTTTTGTGTTTTTTTTTTTTTGAAAAAACCAGGTGAGGAGTAAGTACTAAAAGCGTCTTTACTGTCATCATGCCTTTCGCTTTTATCTTGCATACAAAAAAAAATGAATGCTGCATTTAGCAACATTTTTGTTTCTTTGGGCTTTTAACTTAGCTCTGTGGTAGTTAGAGATTGCATTTAACTAAGTGGAATAGAATACCAAAACATAACAGCTTAAATATTCAAAGATTTATTAAGATTTTTCATGTTAATAAATAAATAAATGTAGCCCTCTCCAGTTCGCTACATCAGCTTTATGGTATCACAGATCTGGCTCTTTCATATAACCTGATACTTCTTACAATGTAGCTTCCATTTTCAAAGTCAGGATGGCTCCTGAAGCTCTAGGCATCACATCTGACTTAAAAATTTATTTATTTTTTAAAGGTAGAAGTGTAAAAAGGAAGCTCCTTCCAGTTGAGTCAGGTCCTTTTAGAGAACCTTCCCAGAATTCCCTCCAATGTGTTTACTTGACCACATCTAGACACAAGTGAGGTTAGAAACCTTGCCTTTATTATATTAGCAATGGCCAAGATAAAATGTGGAATCTAGTAAAGGGAATAGATATTTTCTAGGTTATTAGATGTCTTTGCCATGAACTACTAATATATGGAAGGGCTTGGCTAGTTTGAAAAAATATAAAATACTTAAATTTGGTCTCATCCTTTCCTCAAGTAACTAATAGTCAAATGGGAAAAACATTTGTAAAAACAAAATATAGAAATAGTATTCTTGCCATTAAGAAGATATACACAAAGTACATTGGGAAATAAGGGAAAAGTGACTTGACAGAATGCAGATTTTCTAGGTGGCTAGGAATGGGGTAAAAATGCAAGAGGAAGGAAGACTTTTGCAGGTAGAGAAAATGATATGTGAATAAAGCATTAAAGCATCAAAGCATAGCATGGTGAGAATAACGCTGAAATTCAGGAACTGAAAGTAAATTCAAATGCACAGTGACAACTTAGATTAACTTAAAAAGTCAGGCACCTGGGTACATGGAAACTTCTAGGTCCTGAGTATCAGCTACTGAAGAATTTTACATGAAAGCTACCCCTAAAAAGTACAAGGCAAATTCTTTAGTGAAGCCCTGAGTGGCACTTGTATTTGACTTGGTAGAGGTTCTTATGCTTCTCTAAGGAATAAATTGCTGTAGGCATTGTACCAAAGAGGAAGAAAAAGATGTCTGTTCTTTCTGTTTTATAAATCTTCAAGTATTTAAGTTTCATGTTTGAAGAACATATTAAATGTATTTTAGTTCTATATTAAATTTTACTCCAAATGAAGATATTAAGTCTATGTCTAGAGAAATTTAAGACACTTGCTTAAAAAGATAGATGTTTTATCAGGAGACATTTTTTTTCATACTATGGGAATTTTGGTTTTCTGAATTATTTTATTTATAGACTCTTGTACTTTGATTATTGTCATTTTTTGTATTTTAATAAATTATTGATATTCTAATGTTTAATGAATTATCTATCTGTGTCAAGTAATAAAACTAACGTTTACATTTACTGACTTGCCTTAAATTCTCAACAGCCTTCTGTAATAGACAAAATTATAGCTACAATTTTATAGGCAAAAAATATTAAACATTACGTATTCTAGCCTGTTTTTGGGAAATGGGGAGGCTTAACTTTCTAAATATGGCAATTATCAGCTATTCATAAGCCCTGCTTACCACATAGTCCGCACCGAAGTAATCTATAGGAAAATGAGAGTTACTACTTTCCATTAATTTGTTCTATTTATAAAAACAATTTCAACTATTGTTTTAAAATCCAAAGGAACAAAGGGTTACCTAATGATGAAATCATCATACTCTTGCAAATCTTGGTTCTGGTCATTAAATAGTGCTTATTTAAACTGGTTTGTGGAATCCTAATTTTTCTGTCTTATGTGCCTTTTTTCTAGAACTTTTTGCCTGTTTAGGGTATACCTATTTATTGAGATGGATGGAGTCCTGAAGCCCTGTGCACAGATCTGGCATTTACAGACTGTTTGGTCAACAATAAATGACTAGTCTCCAAGAAGCTGATGCAAACTATAAGGAATGAAGATGCACAGAACACCCAGAATTGAACTGAGCAACTACTTGAGAGATTACAAGTGAAGGAGAAAAAGGAAATCACAGCCATAAGATTTAAAAAAAATAAATTACCAAGGCATTTTGAAAATAGCTCTCAGTTTCAAGGAGGCTATTACAGCCTTGTTTGTAGCTGACATTTCTACCTAGAGTGGCTATTGAGATAAATGGATAAAAAACCCAAAACTCAATTATCTACTTTCTACAAGAAACATTATATTCAAGGACATACATAGGCTGAAAGTGAAGAAAGGGACAAAAATATTCCACACAAATGGAAACCCAAAGAGAGCAAAGGTGTCTACACTTTTATTGAACAATGTAGACTTTAAGGCAAAACTATCTCTAGAAACAAAGAAGGTAATTTCATAATGATAAAGGGCCAGTTCAACAGGAAGATATAACAATTGTAAATGTATACACACTGAACATCAGAGTACTTAAGTACAGAAAGCAAATACTGACAAACCTGAAAGGAGAAATTGACAGCGATACAATAATAGCAGGAGAATTCAAAATCCCACTTTAAGTAATAGATGCCAATAGAATATCCAGACAGGAAACCGACAAAGAAACAACAGACTAGAATAACACTGTAGACCAATTGGATGTAACAGACATTAACAGAACTTTTTGCACAACAGCAGACGAATACACAGTCTTCTCAATCGCACACAGAATAGTCTCCAGGATAGATCACATGTTAGATCACAAAACAAGTCTTAACAAATTCAAGAAGATCAAAAACATACCAAGCATTTTTTCTGATCACAATGGAGTTAAACTGGAAATCAGTAACAGCAAGAACATTTAAAAATTAACAAATACTTGCAAATCAAATAACATACTCTCAAACAACCACTGTGTCAAAGAGAAAATCTAAAGAAAACTTAAAAAAAAATCAAGATGAATGAAAATAGACACAGAACTTACCAAAACTTACAGGATGCAGCAAAAGCAGTACTCAGGAAGATGTTAACAATAACAACAACAAAATCTACACTAAAAAATAAGAAAGATCTCAAAAAAGACAAACTCACTTCACACCTCAAGTAACTAGAAATAAAAAAACAAACTGAGCCCAAAATTAGAAAAGGAAGCAAATAATGATACGAGCAGAAAAATTCAAATAGAGAATATAAAAACTACAGAAAAAACAATACTGAGTCGGCATTTTGAAAAGATAAAATTAACAAACTCTTAGCTAGACTATAAAAAGAGAATACTCAAATAAAATCAGAAATGAAAGGAAAACATTACAACAGATGCCTCAGAAATAGAAAAGATCATAAGGGATTATTATGAACAGTTATTTGTAAACAAATTGCATGACAAACACATAAATTCCAAGAAACCTGCAATGTACCAAGGTGGAAGCAAGAGGAAATAGAACATCCAAACTGACCAATGACAGAAAAAGAGATTGAGGCAGTAATCAAAACTTCCAACAAAGAAAAGCTCAGGACCTGTTCGCTTCATAGCTGATTTCTACCAAACACTCAAAAAAGAATTAATACTATTCCGTTTAAACTCTCCCTAAAACGACGGAAGCAGAGGGTGTATTTCCAAACTCATTTTATGAGGGTAGCATCACCCTGATACAAAAGCAGACAAAGACATTACAAAAAAACAAAAAAAAAACAAAATAAAACTGCAGGGCAATATATATTGAACATAAATGCAAAAATCCTCAATAAAATGCTAGCAAACCAAATTCAACAACATATCAAAAAGATTACACAGCATGACCAAGTGATTTTTATCCCTGGGATGCAAGGTTGGTTAATACGTTACATTGACAAAGTGAAAGATGAAAAACACATGATCATGTCAATAGATGCAGAAAAAGCATTTGACAAAGTTCAACATTTTTTCATGACAAAAATCTCTCAAAAAATAGGTATAGAAGGAAATTTCCTCAATATAATAAAGGTCAAGATATAATTTTTCAAGTACATTAGAACTATGCTGAACCAATTTACCTTAAGTTAGGGTATGCTAAAGAGTAGATACTTTTTACACTCTATCCAATTAAGTTACTTTTTACACTCTATCTAATTAAGAATCTCTATGGCAGTTAGGTATAGAAAATAATTTTTAACTTGGCATATAAATTTTGGAGTCAGATAGGTGTGCAAATGAATTTTTTTTCCACTGTGTGCTGTGTGCTCTTAAACCTTTCCATTTCTGATGCTTGATGAAATGCAAAAAATATTTCAAAGAAAGTCATGAGGATTCAAATAGGTCATGTACAGAGAATGTTGATCACACAGATTCTCTGTAAATAAGACCTATCGTGAATATGTGTAGTGCGTTCAAATAAATATTTTATCTACCCTGTGCCAGGCAATGTACTACCTGCTGGGGTTTCAGAGACAGAAAACATCCAGTGCCTTACTATTGAAGATCATCCACTCTAATGGGGGAGGCAAACAAATAAACAAGTTATTTTCCCATAATTTGGCTCAGTGTTAAGGTCCAAATAGTCAAGTGGCCTATGGATTTGCAAAATACTTCGATTATTTTTCCTCCAAAGATTCCAGGATACTCAATGGCCACATCATCCCCATCTCCTCTATTGGTTCTTCCTTATTCCCCAGAGTCTGTCTTTGGTCCTTGACTTCTCCCCTCCTTGCTCATTTTTTATATGATCTAGGAAATGTAAACAATGTTACGGGTTTTAAAAATCATCTCTGTGTTGATGACTCCCAACATTACAGATCCATCCCAGACCTCTCTCTTACATTCCAAACTAATATAGCCTACTGCTTATTTGACCTATCTACTTACATAGCTAATAGGTGTCCAACATTATAATGTTTAGAATTGAGCTCTGTCTTTTCTTCTCAAACATGCTCCTGCCATAGTCTTTTTCACTTCAGTAAGTGACAGAAGATACTTTCTTCCAGTTCTTTCAAACCTAAAGCATTGCAGTCATCCTGAATTTTTCTTTATATAGTCTAATGACTGTTTTTAACCTTTAACATTATCAGAAGCAATGTAGAAATTTTTAAATAATTTTTAAGTAGGAAGGAAAATATAATTAAACAAGTTTAAAATAGCAAAACCTATAAATAAAACTATTATTCAAATTACCACACCAATATTCAATAGTATGGCATGACTTCAAGACATCATGAAAACTGGTAAATGGAAACTGTAGGTAGAAAAGACATATTTGTTTTACATACATAATACCTAAAATTCAGAATATATAAAGGGTTAAAATTCAGAATATATAAAGAACACATTCAATAAATCGGAAAAAGTCAAACAGTCCAGGAGGAAAATGGGAAAAGTATATGAACAGGAACCTCACTGAAAAAAGAAAGCAAATTGAAAATACACTCAATAAAATATATTTGATATTACTAGATAGCAGAAAAATGCACAATGAAAACACAGAGGTGCCACATTATTTTCACTCATAAAATTGATATACTTTCTTAATACTTGAAAATCAATTGTTGAGAAAATTAGATAACCTCATACTTGGAGAGATGTAAATTAACAGATACTTTCGATAGTATATTGGCAGTGTGAAATTTTAAGAGATGCAACATAGATTTCATCTCAGAACCAAATTAAACAACTACAAAAAGTCCAACAGTAGAAAAAAAATAAAATATAACCTAGTCTTTCATTGACTATAACACAGCAGTTTAAAGAATTATACTAGATTCAAATACATCACCTCAAAAAGTATATTATGTGATAGAATAATTTTATAACTTTGTAAAATATATGTATTTAATATAAGCTCTTAGAACTTGCTGAATATTATAAACTGTACAATAGTGGTATCCTTGAGGATTTAGTGGATTGATGTTTTGCAGGGATTTTACCTGTATAGATAAGATTTAGCAATTTTAAAAGAAAATTTCAAATTTATTTAGGAAGAATAAAATATAAATATGAACATAGAACTAAAAGTAATGTTATAAATATATAATAGATAAAAAAATATATATATATATGGCTATACTGAAACATGCCCCAGAGCTTAAGAATAAAAATTTGAATTGGAAATTTATGGCAGGAAAAGTGAGAGTAAATTAATAAGTGTAACAATTACTCTTCTATTCTTTGGAAGGCATGGAACCTTTGAATCTGTTAGGGACAGCTGTAGGTGGGCAGCATTAACCACAGGAAAAGAAGAGGGGAGCAGACATGAGGAAGCCAATGAGCATTTAGAACCTAACCCGCAAGGGCAGGAACTTGCAGGTAGGGACTTTTCCCAGCAAGGAGCATGTGTAGAACCTAGGAGCTCATGTCCAAAGGTGATCTTTTCCCCATTAACATATATTAACATGGGAAAAATCAATCCATTAGTGCCATGAAAGTTGCAATCCCTGGAAGTTACCCTATAAGGATAAAATTGGGAAGGGCCTTTAATTCTAAGAACTCTCTACCTTTTTCCCAGGAAAATAATGAATATTTCACCTACCATTTAGCATATCATAAGGCACAGTCATAAAAACAGAAGTGTGGTAAAACCTCAGAATCTTCTCCACTCATGGAGATAGACCCATTTCCCCTTAGGAAACAGCCTTTTGCTTTCTATTTCTGTACAAAAATAGCCTGCAATAAAAGCTTCTTGTGTGGAAGTGTTAAGTGTCTGTCATCAATGCATCACACTAGCCTGGCTTAGGATTCCTCCATGCCAGGAGCCAAAGAACAGGGCAACACCTCTAAGAAATCAACCCTGCCAAGTCTGTAAAGCTTACCATGATACATATATTGAAATATTTATTGAAATATGTTTTACTGCAAAAAGCTGTAAATACTTAAATGCCAATCAAAAGTGAATTGGTTGCATAAATTTTGGTATTTTCATATGTAGAAAAGCATCCGAATATTTCTAAAGAATAAATTAGATAAGTATGTCTTAATATAATAGTATGTATAGAACAATCTTGCTTATATTCAAAAGTTAGTACGTGTGAGCATGCACGTGCACATAAAACAGCTCTAGATGATAACTTAAGAAACTATAAATGGTGGTTATCTCAGGGATTCAGGATGAGGAGACATCAGGTAAATGGAACAGAGCTATATTCTTTCTAAACACTTCTACACTACTTGTATGAAACCCTATATACATGGCATATTATAAATCATAGAAGTGTAACTTACTGCTGAATACAAAGAAATGAACTCATTGAAGGCTTTTAACATGTATTAACAAATTATTATTCATAAAGTTTGTTCCATATTATACTCCCAACAGAACTATAAAAAGTTTCACTTTCCCTACATCCTTATCAATTATGAATGTTGTCAGTTAACTATTAATATATACATACACATGAATCCATCACAAATTATATATCATATCTGTATATAGTCAATTTCAAATAATATTTAATTTTGTGTGCTTATTGAAAAATCACAAAAGCATTAGACATTTGCTTTTAAAGTCTAATTTATTACTAAATCATAGCTTAGCATTTTCCTTAGGTTGAAATTAATAGACTATTAAATTAAGTGTGATTGTCTTTAATAACTGGGAGGGAAATATCTATTGTATTCTATTGCTTCTTCAAATTATATTTTGATATAATGTACTCCTTTTTCATTATATAAATATGCATCAATTTTCCAAAATCTATGGATTGCCTGTCCAGATTTGCATTTATCCCTCTCAGAAATAATAAAATATGTAGTTTATTGGAAGTGAGTAAACTGGCAGTAAGACTATAAAGTAAGTAGTAAAACCATAAATTTAATGTACAAATAAAGGCATCTTTTCAAATATCTTCAGCTTTATATTATTTCCAATTTATTAAGAAAGATACTAAATAGTCAAGAAAGATTTTATTCTATAAATGGACTATTATTGGAATTGTAAGTCGTGAGTGATATATTTTTTCTGTCCTCCGATATTATTTGCACATTGTTTTCAGTCTCTTCAACATTTTTGTTTTTCTTTTCCTCAAGAAGCTCCAAATGTGCTCACAGACTTTAACAATAATAACAACAATAAAAATGATGACATCTATGAAATAAGTCCTCAGAGCCACAGGAGTTAGATTTTTCATGCCTTAGATATAATTGTGTTTTATTAATACATCCTACTTTAAAGGGCAAACAATAGATGACAGAGAAAGTGATCACAACAGAGACACTCTCCATGGAAGCTCTCCTCTCCTGATTTTGTGAAGTTCCAAACACCTGCAAACAGACCAGACATAGCTACAGGGAAGGACAGCAGAGACAGAAATACAGCAGCAATGTTAGAAAGTATTAAGCATTCTGGTCTCAGGGACAACAGCCACCCAAAGGGAAGCATAATACTAGAAGCAATTGGTTTTAGAAATTCTACCTGCATGGCATTTGTCTGGCAATACCAATTCCTCCTGTGTTCCTAAATATTCAGCCAGCAGAAAATGAAGTCCCTATTCACATGAAGTTAGCATGTTTTGTTGTTTGAAAATCACAGTAGCTATACAGATGATGACACTAGCATCTACTGATGCCTCTAGTAGTAAAACTAGAAATCTGCTCCTCCTCGTGAGTACCCAAGGCCATGGACCCATTGACACCTTTGAAATCCTCTTAAAGAAACCATAATAAGATCCGCATGTTACAACTTGATTTCCCTCTATCAAAAAGACTTCCATCTCAATATTTGAAAGAGCATTCTCTCTGATTTTCTACTTGGGGATTTTCTACTTTTCTCAGATTGTCTACTCTGTAGACAGATTACTGGATCTACATTTAGAGGCAGCCTAGCATCAGGTTGGGTGCCCATGATACAAGGTGCACAAGCATCACATTTCTGTCTACTATTGCCAGCTCTCATAGGATTCATGAGGTCATCTAAATTTAAATCTTCTTCTCTTTCAGGAAAATCTCCTGCTTTTATATGTATTCTCATTATAATGCTAATTCTTGCACATATCTTCCAAATGGTGTAACTCCACCTAGGGTGATTTAGACCTTTAATAGCTGCTTTGGGGAACATTTGACATGAACAAATTATTCATTGAAGAAGCACTTAAGAAAAAGGTAATCAAATTTCTCAGGGCCAATGGGAAGAATTTTTATTTGTACGCAGAGTTCTCAAAATGAAATTCTGAATAAAAAATTGTTTCACTAAAAAATTCTTTGGCGAAAGCCAAAAAGCAATTTGATTAACTTAAGCAATATCAAGCTATACTCATATCCCTAGCAGATATTCCTTATTCTCACTCTATAATTGCCTCCCTGTCCATATCTCCTTCTTCCTCCTTATTCTTTAAATTTTTCTATGTCTAAAACCCTGTCAACTCCTTCTTAGTCTTCCCTTTGTCCAGATCCCCTGCCCTGTCCCAGAAACTCCCCCAAGACCCTAAATGACAATTATCTCCAGTGACTCATCCATCCCATAAGCCAGGTATACAGGAAACTGTAGAAGTTAAACCTTTGACCCAAACTGGAATTAGCAGCTGTGATTAAAGATTTCCCTAAACACAGAAAAGGCCAGAAAGAGTCATAGAAAAATTTAGATTTGGGAAAAATACAGCCCGGGATAAATTGGACCTATGGTCAACTTGTACACACATTGATTAGAACCTCAGATGATAAATCCTGGAGGGCAAATCTGATTGGACTGACCCTGAATGGGGCCTACAGCATCTCTCTTTCCACAGTAAACCTCAGGTTCAGAAAAAAAACCTGAAAAGTAGGCAACATTTCCTACAAGCCATACCTAAAACATTTCAATAGAAATTAATTGGAACTTAGTTCAATCATGCAAACAGAGAAAAGGTGGACCCTTAAGATATTTTGAGGATAGGATAGAACATAACTTCTGACAACATCGAGAAGTTAACAGAGGTGTAATAGCAGTCCTTTCATCTTTGTTATCAGTAGTGTTAAACCTGAAAGTCAAAGGCCTAATTCAAAAACAAAAATTAAAGTGGGAACTAACCTCTTTACTTGAACGACCACATCTGGCAGAACATTTTTAGAACAAAAAAAAAGATAATATTCAAAATGAACTTGTGACCCTACAGATCAAAGAGTGAGGTGGCTCTTTTCCCAGCTAACTTCCTATTGACAAAAATACTTACTTGTAAATATTGTCAACAGAAGAAACACTAAAAGAAAGATTTTTGTATATTTCAAAAGAGAAACAAAGACAAAGAAAATCCATCAATTCCAATCAATAAGGATATTCTGAGGAAAGAAAAGCCCTAATATACTGCTTTGTCCTTCATCACTCAAGGTGAATTAACTATAAATGTAAATGGTCGACTTCATTAATGAGTGCTGTTATGTTTACATTAACCACTGCCACCTTTGCTCAACCTCTTTCTCTGAGAAAACATACCACAAGTACCTGTAATCCTAGCACCCTGTGAGGCTGAGGTAGGAGGATTGCTTGAGCTCAGGAGTTTGAGGCCAGCCTGGGCAAGAGTGGAGTAAACCCCATCTCTACTAAAAGCAGAAAAATTAGCTGGACATGGTGGTGCATGCCTGTAAGCCCACCTATTCTAGTGGCTGAGGCAGGAGGATTGCTTTAGCTCAAGAATTTGAGGTTGCAGTGATCTATGAAGACAGATGACATCACTGTATTCTACCCAGGGTGACAAAGTGAGACTGTCTCCAAAAATAAAATAAAATAAAATAAAGAGTAAACATACCACAAGGCACAAGGTGGTAGGTATTTCAAACAATCCATAGATTTTTCTTATCTCTTAGCCCATAACTGTACCCTAGGCCTCTGTACTAAAAAAAATTCTTTCCTTTTCTGTGACACCACTCATGCAAATTTAAGAGAGAGAGACTTACTTTGCAAATGGAATTATACTATTAAATGCATATTCAGTGGAACTATTTCTTGGTGTTCCAGAGGACTTCTCTATTCATAATCAAGTTATATCTGCTCTAGATATACCTTTACCTTTTCCACTATATTCAATGCATACCTTAAAGATTTTGGCACCATATTTGATACTCTACAAGCTAAAAATTCCACTGACATGGGAGAAATAATTGGATAAGAATTTATTAAGGTTTAGATAGATTCAACCAAATTTTACCCAAACTTCCCCAATATCCCTAAGTCAGAAGCAAAGTAAGGGCTTCAGCTGACAGTTGAAGGCTTATATCCAAAGATCTTCTCATACTCTGCAGTAAATCTTGTAACCCTCCTGTCATACCAGCAATAGAAACCAAATGAACAAGAACATCAATTTGTCAAGACCTCAGAGCCATCAATAAAACGATTGCTCCTTGCTTCCTAGTAGCATCTCAAACAAATACCATACTACCATCAATTCTGCCTGAAGCCACTTCTTTCACTGCGGTGGATCTCTCATATTCCTTTTCCAGTACGTCACTTGCTCAGGACAGTCAATATCTTTTTCCTTCACCTAAGGAAGACAACGATATACTTGAACAGTCATGCCCCAGGGCTTCACTGAAAACCCTCTTGCTTTCCCCAGGCTCTCAATCAAGACTGAAAACATCTAAATTTTTCTTTGTGAATCAGTTCTGATACAATATATCTATGTTCTGCTACTCTGTTCAGAGAACAAGTAAGCCTACAAGAAGGATTCCACTTATCTGGTCTCAGCCTTAGCAGAAAAGGGACATAAAGTTTCAAAAAAATATATTACAATCTTGCTAAAACGCAGGCCATAATTTAGGACATGACCTATCTAAGGGGTGAGAAACACTCTCTTCTGAGAAATTAAAGACTATTTAAACTTATACTAGACCACACACACACACACACACACACACACACACACACACACACGTACACAGAGTGTTACCCCTTACTTAAAAAATAAACATTCTGTACCACCGACAATCTTCTGAAAAGGTTGAAAGGACCAATGACGTCACTAAATTAAAATTAGCCAAACTTTCAGAAACCCTTGAACTCCCAGCCTGGGCCAAAGGTACTCCCGCTATGCCATATAGCCCACTGCCAAAGAGACTTATCAGTTGTCTATCTATGAATTGGTAACTGGAAAGCTCATGCCTTTAAGAATTTATGTCTCACACTAGACTGCCCTACTGCACCCAGATATGGCAAAATATTGCAAAGGGCTCATGTACTATCCTACATATTACACACACTAAGGCTGCTTTCTCACATCTTAAACACAGGCTCTTCCCACTTATCAACCAAAAGATTTCCTCTACTGGAAGAAAGATCAGAGGAAAAATGCTCTTGAACCTCATCAGTTTTCACTTTTTCAGGTATTGTGAACAACAAATACAGCAGTGAACAAGAACCACATGTACTCACTTACAAGTAGGAGCTAATTAATGAGTATCCATGGCCACAGAGTGGTATAATGGACTTTGGAGACTCAGATGGGGTGAGGGTGGGAAATGGTGAGGGGTCAAAAATTACCTATTGGGTACAGTGTACACTATTTGGGTGTTTAGTACACTAAAAACCCTGACTTCATCACTATACAAACCATCCATGTAACAAAAAAAAAAAAAAAAAAGAAAACACTTGTGCCCCCTAAATCTATTGAAATAAAAACAAAAGAGGAAGAGACACAGAATTCTAAATAAGCACACAGGAAGGAGATATACTCTCTCCCCACAACATGAAAAATGGTTTTCAAAAGATTGGTTCCTTTGACCCATCTTCAAAGAATAAAGAGAAGTTTCTAGGTGGCAAAGGAACAAAGAATATTACAGTGCATAGATTTGATTCCATAAATTTTTGGAATAGAAATGAATTCAGTGCTTTCAGTGAACAGTGGGTGTGTCAGTGTGGCTCGACTTAATAACATGGTGAGGAGTGGGGAAAACCTAGTCTAGGAAAATACGTTAAGTGAGAATTAGGAAGAAGCCCACATTCTGAGTTAACACTATCTCAAAGAAAACATGAAGTCATTGGTGTTTTTAAAGAGGGATACACAAAATCAGAGTTCTTTCTATTAGGTGGTGCTGCTAAAATTGAATAATAATTAGCAAAATCTGAGAGGCTTTAGTTTATATCTACAGTAAGAAGAATAACAGTTCCCCAAAGATGTATACATTCTAATCTCAGGAACCTGTGAATTTTTTGGTTACAGGACAAGGGATAAGTACGGTTGCTAAGCAGCTGACCTTAAAATAAGGAGATTATTCTTCGTTACCCAGATGAGCCCAGTGTAATCACAAGGGTTCTTTAAACGTGAAAGATGGAAGCAGCATAGTAAATAAAGATCAGAGTGATGCAATGAGAGAAAGATTTGACCAGCATTGCTGGCTTTACAGATGGACGAGGGCCATAAGCCACGAGATGAAAGCAGTCTCTAGAGGCTTGAAAAGTTAAGATAGTGGTTTCTTCCCTAGAACCTCCAGGAAAGCTCCACCAACGTAGTGATATTAGCATATCGAGACTCATTTTGGTCTAATTTCCATAACTATGAAATAATAAACATGTATTGTTTTAAGTCACCCACCAAGTTTGCGGTATTAATAATTTATTACATCAGCAATAGGAAAATAATACAGTATATGATCCCACGTACTATATATGTGTGACTTTTGGTAAGTCGATCAACTTGCTACTTCCCCAACTGTAATACAGATATAAGAATATTATTTCATTTATATTTTAAGGAAATTGAAATAGTGTATGTAAGGCACTTTGACTATTGTTAGTGCTAAATAAGTAGTAGTAGTAAGTGGTAGTATAATAGTAGTAATAGAAGCAGTATTACCTTCATCATTATTTGTAGTACTGTGAACTAAATAAGTAATATTGTAAAGAAAAAAATGAATTCTAAATTTATTGCAATAAATTACATGAGTGGGTTCTAAACAAAGGTGGTGGCGGTGGGGATAGCGAGGAGAGAATGACATGGTAAGTGCTTAAGGGAAGAATCAAAGATATTTGACCAGTTGGAAATGAGGGTAAAATGTAGAAGGAAGACTTTTATCTTCTAAGTAGAATATATTTTACAAATAGTAACATGGTGTAATAAATCATGTCATGCTCTCATGCACAAGTGCCTGTATAATTCAGGCTGAGAGCCTTACGAGAGGTTGTTTCAAATGCACGGCTTTTTCCCACTTCTTTAAGTATTAAGACGTTAAGTATCTCTGTGCTGAGCTGCAAGAGAAACAGATCCAGTTTCAGGCAAGCCCTGCTCTCCATTGCACCTGCTCTGCATGAGCTTCAATAGCATCTTCAGATCTACCTAATAACCCCGTTAACGTCTTTTTCTCTCTCATAGCCTGATTCACCACATCTTTAATAAAACCCTTACCTACAAGGTGACCACAATGCCTCAGCTAGTTGTAGGTGCCTGAATGTTCTAGCCTAGTAATTATCTTCCCCAAATAGCTCCCTTTTTAACCTATGCTTTCAACAGCGGTTTCTTTGTTGCTATGGATTCTGGACAGAGTCTATTTTGTCAAATTTAAACCTAATCCTCTCCTTCCCAACAACAGTTACGAAAGTAGATCTTTTCCTTTACCTCATTTCCTTCTTAATAGACAAACACATATCTGAGAACATTCTTATCTAGCATCCTGCTGAGATTAATCCTTGGACTTCCACTGATTTAAATCTTTATAAATGATCTAGAGAAAGAAAATGACTGTGAACTAGCTTGAATTACTAATCAGCCAAAATTGCAGGGAACTAAAGAAGTGGAAGAAGTGACAACCAAACAGGTGGGGTTCAATATGCCCCGTAGCTAAGTAAGTATGTGGCAAACGAAACATAATAAGGAACCTTGTGAAGAGCTCTACACATTGGACCTACATGATTAAGAAATAAATAATGCCATTCAGTCAAAATGCATGAACTTTGGGGCATAATTATGGATCAGTAACTCCAAAAAGGTATTAACTGTGTGAAGCTTCAATTAGACCAGAAAAAGTATAAGACCCACTAAAATGGCACACTTGGAAATAAAATTGCATTTCAATTTATTTTAATTTCACAAAAACTTACTCATGGGAGAGGAAATCAAAATGAGATACCAAGATTTACTGTCAGAGACCCATTAAATAAACTGGATTGCATGTGTGTGTGTATATGTGTGTGTGTAGTTAAGTATAATTAAGCTTTGATACATGTATGTACCCATATAACTGCAACCTCAATCAAGATAGACATATTTCCATCAACCTAGAAATTGTTTTTAAATCCCCAGGAGATAATCTTCCTTTCTCCATAGGCAACTGCAATTCTTAATTCTATCTCCATAGATTAAGATGGCATTTTCCAGAATTTCATATACATGAAATCATACAATATGTGCTTTGTGTTTGGCCACTTTTACTCGGCATTAGGCTTCTGAGATTCATTCTTACTGTTTGGTTTATTAGTAGTTCGCATCATATGAATAATTTGTTTATCCATTATCCAATTGATGGTCACTTAATTTGCTTCTAGTTTTGGCTATTGCTTTTTTTTTTTTTAAGGTTCTCTGAGCTTTCTTACAGAAGGTTTTCTTTTTCAATATATGTTTTAATTTATCTTAGGAATTGGATCATAGGATGGGTATGTATTTCCAGCTCCTGGAAGCCTCTGAGTTTCCTTGGCTTGTGGCAGCATAACTACAATCTCTTCCTTCATCTTTACATGGCTGTCTTCCCTACCTGTCTCTGTGTCCTCTCCTTTTCTTACATGCAAACTAGTCATTGGATTTGGGGCCCACCCTAATACAGTATGACCACCTGTAACTTAATTAACAGCAAAGACCCTATTTCCAAATAAGGTCACAGCCTGAGTCCCAGATGGCATGATTTGGGGAGACACTATTCAATACACTAGTAATATATGGAAATCCAATTTGTTTTGTTTAATGACCTAGTGTCTGGTGACTTTGCTAAATTTATTTTAGATACAGAGGTTTACCTTATGAATTTTTAGGGTTTTTATTTTACACAGTTAAGTCTAATCATCTGTGAACAAAGGCAGTATTTTATCTTTCATTTCATTAATCTGTATCTTTCATTTCTTTTTCTTACCTTTTGTTCTCAAGACAATTTCCAGTACAATATTAAATGGAAGTAGTGAGCATGACCATCCTTTTCTTTCTCCAATTTTAGGGGAAAAAGCATTGGCTGTGGATTTTTCACAGACGCCCGTTAGTATATTAAAGATTCTTTCTATTTCTACTTTGCTGAAATTTTTCACTATAAAACCATTAAAACCATATTATAACCTTTTAGATTTTGCCAAATGTTTTCATTTAGTACATTGATTTAAGTGATCATATTTTTTCTTACTTTGTTAACTTTGTTTTCCTAATGCACTGAAAATTGTTCCTTTTTATCTCTGGAAATATATCTTATTTTGAAGCCTACTTTGCTGTTATTAACATATACATACCAGGGATTTTTTTTTTTTGTATTTTTTTCTTAATGTGTATGTGGTATATCTTTTTCTAATCTTTTATTTTCAATCTATCTTTGGTTTTATATTACAGTATTTTTTTTAGACAAAATGGAATTGAGTCTGTGTTACCTGGCCTGATAATATCTGCCTTATAATTAGGATGTTTGGCACATTTACATTTTGACTAATTGTTGATATTAACATATATGTGTTCAGTTCTATTGCTTTACTCTTTATTTATGTTTTTCTCCAATTTTTGTTCTCTTTTCCTCTTCCTAGATATCTTTGGAGATAATTAAATTTTAGTACTCATTTAATATTTCATGTTAATTCATCAATTTGCTTTTAGCTATACTCATCCATTGCATTATTCTTACTGGTTACTCTAGATATTAGACTATTAATTCTTAACTCATCACAACCTACTTAGAGTTATTAATACTATTGTACCATAAAATGTAAAAATCTTAAATCAACGTAATTGCACTTACCCTTTTCTAGTTCTTTGTGCTGTGTTGATACATATTTTGCAGCAGAAATCTAGTTGTCTTACGTTTTTTATAAGGCGGTTTCTTATGTCTAGCCACGTATTTACCATTTCCAGTGCTTCTCTGTCAATTCTCAAGAGCTTTGTTCCAATTTGATTTCATTATTCTTCCTCTGGGAAATCTTCTCATAGTACAAATCTGCTAGTAGCAGGTGTTTTACGTCTTTGGTTTTTGTTTTTGTTAATTTTTTTTAACTTTTACTTATATGTCTTTATTTGGTCCTTAATTTTGAAAAATACTTTCACTGGACATAAATTTTTCCTTGACACCCTTTCCTCTCTTTAAAGATACAGTTTCATTGTCTTCCTTCCTCCATTGTTTTCATGAGAGAACTTCTCAAGACACCTTTTCTCTCTCTCCCTCCCTTCTCCTCACTCTCCTTTTCTCTCACATGCACACTTTTTAGCAATTTGACTACGATATGGTGAGGTGTTATTTTCTTCTTATTTTATGCTGCTTATGGTTTGCTGAGTACCTCAGATTTTTCTGTCATTTTTTGTTTTTGTAACCTAATTTGGAGAAGTTTTGGATATTATTTCTTCAGAAATTTCATTGAGTTCATTATCTTTCTTTCTTTATGGATTTCTATTATAGTTACATTTTACTAATTGATAATGCCTCATGCATTACAAATGTTTGATTTATTTTTTTCAAACATTTCCCCTCTTTTTATGCAGATTATATAATTTCCATTTATCTTATTTAAGTGTACTGACTCTTTGTTTTGTACATCTTAGTAATTTTATTTAAGATATTGTAGTTTTCAGTTCTATAATTTCTATTTTGTTCTCCTTTATAATTTCCATATCTCTTTCTTTTGACATTCTATAGACTCTTTTTAAGATTGAGGTCTTTCATTTTTCTTTAACTCCAGGAAATTTATCTTATTTATCTTAAAATATTTCTTCTGGTGAACTTTTAAAACTTTTCTTACTTTCTGGGAATATTATCATCTTTTCTTTTAGTTTTTCAATATTTTTACTTCCTTGTTTCCTTCAATTTTTTTTTCTTCTTTTTTTATTTCAGCATATTAGGGAGTACACATGTTTAAGTTACATGTATTGCTTTTGCCCCACCAAAGTCAGAACTTCCAGCATGTCCATTCCCTAGAAGGTGTGCACTACACCCATTAGGAGTGTACATACCCAGTCCCTCCAACCCCTGTCCACCTGCCTGACACCTAATGAATGTTACCATTATAAGTGTACATAAGTATTGATCAGTTAATAGCAATTTGATGGTGAGTACATGTGGTGCTTGTTTTTCCATTCTTGGGATACTTCACTTAGTAGAATGGGCTCCAGCTCTATCCAGGGTAATACAAGAGGTGCTAGATCACCATTGTTTTTTTGTGGCTGAGTAGAGCTCCATGGTATACACATAGCACATTTTATTAATCCACTCATATATTGATGGGCACTTAGGTTCTTTCCACATCTTTGCAATTGTGAATTGTGCTGCTATAAACATTCTAGTGCGGATGTCTCTTATAGAATGTCTTTTGTTCCTTTGCATAGATGCCCAGTAATGGGATTGCTGGATCAAATGGT
>CAUYRT010086752.1:0-14278 GCA_963574885.1 Lepilemur ruficaudatus | reverse complement strand
TTTCTATATATTTTTAGTTGCCCAATTAATTTCTTTCTATTTTTAGTAGAGACGGGGTCTCGCTCTTGCTCAGGCTGGTTTTGAACTCCTGACCTTGAGCGATCCACCCGCCTCGGCCTCCCAGAGTGCTAGGATTACAGGAGTGAGCCACCGCGCCCAGCTCCCCCCTTCTTTATTTACTTTTAATTTTATTTATATCAGTATGGGCTCATGGGCATTTGCTTTATTCTATGAGTTATGGCCCATTGCAACTGATATTTGTTTTGTTGCTCAAATTGTCCACATTTGACCACGAGGAGCCCCCTGAGGTTGGCTCCCATGTCTTTTCTTCATATCAACATCATTTTCAAATGATTTTTATTTTCTGGTACTACATGATGCTGTGGGTTTTTCTTTTTCTTTTTTTTTTTTTTGTGGGTTTTTATTATACTTACTTTGATCCAAACCTTGAATCATTCATTTCTCTAAGAAACCCAGATTTCTTTTATTGAAGAATGGTATTTGGAAACCAAGATCTGGGTGTTAGCTGTGCTCATTCACAAAGGAATGTATCTCCTTTCTCCTATAGTCTATTTACTTATTTGCTTAAATCTTCAGTACACGTAAAGTGCTTTCAGAATTACTAACCCATATCTCAGTGAAAAACATTTACTAACTAGAGTCCAATATTTAGCCTTAGACTACAGAAAGGAAGTCAGGAGAGGCAGACTTGGTATAATTTTTATTGAAAAAAAAAATCTGTGCATAAATGAACCTGTGTAGTTCAAACCCATGTTGTTCAAGGGTCAACTGTAGATCAAGATATGATAGTGATTAGGTGCTCAGGTGTGTCTCCATAGCAATTTATAAGTATCAGCATTATTTTTCTTGGATAGTGAAAGAAAATTTTAATCTTATAATTTACTTATTGTATAATATGTATATAATATGTATGTGTGTCTCATTTTGAATTGGTAATTTCCAAACCCTGGGAAATTTATGAAGTATTTAGACTACTGTTTTTCTTGTTGTGAGATTTTGCTATTTTTATCTTAAGTAGCATAGTGAACTCTTTCTTTTAGAGAATTCATTTTCCATTATTAGTCACACTTGGTGGTTACAAATTTCTGTTTTCTTTTATATAAATGCCAATATTTTTGTAACTTCTTGGCTTATTATGAAAAGTGTCTGTTTAGAGTTACTGGGCACCATGGCAAGGAAGATACTCAGGTGTTTCAACTTGAGGTTGAAGAAGAGCGTCATTGATGTGGTATTGTCATCCTTTGCCTGCAGAAATCTAGGAAGGCTTTTGGTTGCATGTGCCTTTTGGGTTTAGCAGTTGTGCAAGGGGAACAGCTTGTGAGTATTGCCGTGTGACAAGGCCGCCGGCAGCAGAAATAGGTCCATCACAGTTACTCTTCATTTGTGCACAGGAATCCTTGGTATGGTGAGAATGTTTATTTGTTTGCTTTTCATAACCAAGAGCAAAGAACTCCTTTCTTGAAGGAGTATATTTCTCTTCTGGCTTTTGAGAAGATTTTAATCTTTTGCATGATTTACTGATCACCTTTTGACCCCACATGTATTTCATGTCATTTCAGACAGGTTTCAATCACAACAATAAAGTTCAACAACATACTAATAAAAATGGCCATGCAGCCATGTGAAAATGAACACACAACAAGCTCCAGGGTATATTGAGTTGTAATGATAAAAAAAGCACAACCTTTGGTGCTCCATGTTTCGTGGTTTGTGCCACATTTTCATGTGAGTTTTGCAGATTCCTAGCTATGGACATTAGCGCCCATGTTGGGGTGGAAGGTCAAAAACCTTTTGGGAAATTATTATTACCCAAAAGTCTTTTGGTAAAAGTCTATCCTTCCTGAGAAAGGTCCTGCCAACAAAATATTGAGAAATAAGTATTGCATTTATGGACACACACAAGAGGAAGTCATCTTACGAAGTTTACAAGTGGACAGGGAAGGAAGGAAGTAATTTTAGGCAGAGAGAACCCATGTGCAAAGAAACAGTGTTATGATGGGAATATTGGGTGTTTGGCAAATGTCCAGGAGTTTAGTGTGAATTTGGACACTAGTGATGAAGAGGAAAGAATGGAGTCAGGAAATATGAAAGGGTTAAAATGATTAAACTTGGTGACTAATTAACAGAAGGAGGTAAGAGAGAAGGGAGCTGGAAAGACCCTAATGGACTGGGCTGATTAGTCACAGATGTTGGTGACTAAGTCCTACCAGGCTCCGTCCATTCTTGACTAGTCCAATCAGAGGATTAAATATTGTGCTTTTGTGAAGCCTAGAAATACAGTTTCATGTATCAATTATGTCAAAGTCATATGTGTAATGTTGGGGCAATAACTTCTGTGTGTTTTAATTTCAGCATCTGGAAAAGATTACCTATTTCTCAGAGACTTTGTAAAGATTTATCATAGGAGATAAATCACTTTGAAATAACTATATAAATGCAAAATGTGTTGTTATCTTGTCCACTACTCCTCGTCAATGTTAAAAATGTATATCTGCAAAATAAGTTCCTTTATGCTAAATTAAGAAATGCAACACCGTGTTCCTAACTTTTTAGTTACGCTGTTGTAGCAGTCTCCAGGCACACCACAGGTTTGCGGATTTGTCAGTTTTGGGTGTCCCCGGTGTTTAATTTCCTTCTCCATCTTTTCAATTTCTACTCTTTATGAAACAAGAGATAGCTAGGGTTGAGTTCGTTTTCTCTTAAGTCGGTTAATAAAAAGTGCATAGTCCTTTATCCAAGTAAAATAAACATACAAGCCATGATGGGGCTAATAGTTTATTTTCTTTTATTTGGTTATAGGAACAAGGAGATTTTTGTGAGAAAACAAAACACTTGTTTGCAAAGAATCAGTGTCACTGTGTCAAAGGTGACTAATACCTTGAATCTCATCCAGACACCTACTACAGGGGAACTAAGGACATGGTCAAATAATGGCCGTCTTTAATACTCTGTTGGCTCTTATCACCAAATCACCATGTGGCTTGTACCGTTGTAAACCAGGCCAGACCACACTCAAGTTTTGCAGATACCACTTCCTCCTTTCACCTAACAATAGACAGAAAGCAGCCCAAATAGCTTGTGTGTTTATTTTCTCTGTCACCTGCTTACTTTGGTATTCTAATTTTTTCAACTGTATTAATGCAAAAAGGAAGAGAGCCCAGAAGAGAGTGACTCTGTGCCTCGTTTCTGGGCTCAGCCTCATGCTGAAGAGCCTTAACCTCCTGCCTTGAGTGGGGAAATCCACAGGCCTCTTTTTTTTTTTTTTTTTTTTGAGACAGAGTGTCACTCTGCTGCCCGGGCTAGGGTGAGTGCCGTGGCATCAGCTAGCTCACAGCAACCTCAAACTCCTGGGTTCAAGCGATCCTACTGCCTCAGCCTCCTGAGTAGCTGGGACTACAGGCATGCGCCACCATGCCCGGCTAATTTTTTCTATATATTTTTAGTTGGCCAATTAATTTCTTTCTATTTTAAGTAGAGACGGGGGTCTCGCTCTTGCTCAGGCTGGTTTCGAACTCCTGACCTTGAGCAATCTGCCCGCCTCGGCCTCCCAGAGTGCTAGGATTACAGGCGTGAGCCACCGCGCCCGGCCCCACAGGCCTCTTATACTGTCTTGGCCACAGACTGGAGAGACCCAAGAAGGTCTTCCTCCTTTAGAGCCTAAAGAAGAATTAGAATCTTTGGAAATTGGTCCTGGGAATCTACATTCTAACAAATTTCTCGAGTGAGTCTTCTGGTCAATAAAGTTGCAGAATATTTAATAAAACTTCTACTACCTTTTATGGTCCTTGTATTAAAAAAAATCAAATGTAGCTATTAATAACCAGCAAGCACCTATCTACATTTCTAAGAAAATGACAGGTACCTCTAAGAGCAAAGGAACGAATTAAGAACTTGTTATTTTCAAATATTGCCATGCATTTATTTTTTTCTTTGTGCCTTTCAGACAACTTAGGATTTTATCACATTAACTGGTGATATTCATGAGATCAGAAAAGAAACTTTACAGTTAAGCACCTCACACTTCATCCAGAACTTATTTATAATCAACCTGTTGTTATTTGTTTAGTTGTTCCTACTAAGATGTTATTACTTACTAGACCTTGCTCAGAATGAATTCTAACTTAAGTCAGCTCTATCATTTTAGAGTAAGAACATGTACCAATATTTCAAAAACATATCAACATGTATTTTGATTACAATAGCATTGCTAAAACGAATGTATAGCCTTTTAAGTCAACTAGTTTAAAAGGGCTATCAGTGAAAGGGTTAAGTTCACTGTACCTGTTACAATCTCAAGCCTATAGTTTTATAATCAAAGCTCACATTTTAATTCAATATTAATGAAATTCTCTGCTTTAGAATCACGCAGAAGACAGCAGGTACTATCACTAACAAGCACTCACATGGTTTAAGTGGAAGAGAAACACCTAGAAGCCTAGAAAGTTTTTATCAACCTTTCGTTTCCTCTTTTCCTCCTGTCTATGGTGATGACTCAAGGTACAAATATTTGAAGCCATGAAAAATTAAGAGCATTCTCAAAGGGTCCAAATGAAGAGAGTGGCCACCTAGCCTGCACCTGTGGCTAGAGCCAGGGTTGACCTCCTAGTGTGTTAGCTGCTGTGACTGTCTCCTGTTATCACCTCTTGAAGGAGGGACCTGTTAAACAACAAAGTATAAACTGGAATAAGGCAAAGAAACATTTGGCTTCCAGATTATTGCTGACGTAAAGTGTGGATTGAGATATCTAGGTCTGTGCTATCCAGTGTGATAGCTAAGTAATAACTAAATCAAACAATAACTATTCATGAATCATTCTCTTGGAAGTGGAATGCTCATGGCCTCAGAGTGGAATACAGGAGCAAGGGAGTCAGTGTGACTGGGGAACTGAGTTTTTAACTTGAGTTTCTAATTTTAATTAACTCATATTTAAATTTAAAAACCTATATATTTTTCAATTGTTAGAAAAAAATTTAAGCTTTTTTTTTTTTTGGAACAACTTAGTTCCCAAAACAAACAACTGTAAGTTTTATGAAGCCTAAATACCAATATCAATCAAGTATTTGTAATAAAAATTTAGCATCCAAATTGAGATGTTCTGTTAAGTATAAAATACACACTAGAGTGGTGGCTCATGCCTGTAATCCCAGCACTTTGAGAGGCCAAGGCAGGAGGGTCACTTGAGGCCAGCAGTTCAAGCAAGACCAGCCTGGGCAATATAGTGAGACCCTGACTCCACAAAAAGAAAAAAAAAATTAGCCAGGCATAGCAGCCTTTGCCTATAGTCCCAGCTACTCAGGAGGCTGAGACAGGAGGATAACTTGAGCCCAGGAGTTTGAAGTTGCTGTGAGCTATGATCATGCCACCGAACTCCAGCCAGGGCAACAGAGTGAAACCCTGCCTCAAAAAAACAAAACAAAACAAAACAAAACAACAACCCCACACTAGATTTCTAGAATTAGTATGGAAAAAAAATATAAAATATCTCACTAATATTTTTAATACCATTTACATGTTGAAATGATATATTTTTGGATATGTTGGGCTTAAAATATTAAGATTATTATGCTTATTAATATTACATTTTTTTAAAAAAAGTTTTAATGTAGATAGTAGAAAATTTTGAATGTGGCTTCCATTACATTCCTATTGGACAGACAGTGCTGACTGATATTTGTGACAGCCCTAGGTTTCCAGAGTGTGGGGTACTAAGAAGTTTATTGTTCCATGGTACTCATTTTAATATCATAGCTCCAAAAGGGAATAAATGTATATTTTTGGGTGATGACAATAGGTTTTTTTATATCCTATGGAAAATAATTTGAATACTTTATTATAGAGAATACAGATTATTAACCAGATGGAAGTAATGCTAAACTAATAGGTATCAACTCACTAAAACAACCAGGAATATTTAGAGTAAGGACCAAATAAATGTTTACTAAAATATTTTGCTTGTTCCAGATTTCTTTCTCTTAACTTTTAAAGAAATTTCTGTTAGTAAAGATTAGCTAAGCAAATTATGTTGTTATAATTATACCATATAATTATATGTTATAAAGAAATCAGGGAAAACTATGTATGAATCATTTTCTCTCATGTGGAATGTTCATGGCTTCAGAGTGTGATGCAGGAGCCCATGAGACTTTTTCTTTGCCCATACGGAACTTAGAAATCTGGTAGAGTAGATAAGATGCACATATGAGAAAACTGGAAATATAAAACAGCATATATAATAAAGGACTACATGTTGTAGATTCAAATTGTTCAGGGATTAAGGGAAAGCCAAATAAATATAAACTGAGGTTGTGTTAAAAAGCTGTATGGTGGAGAAGGGACTTGAGCTTGGCTGGTTGGACTTTTATGGACTGGGAGAGGATGCTCCCATTTACACACTGGGCCTTCTGCTGGGTCACTGAGCACTTTTCTCTATTTACTTGTTTTTTCAGTCACTGAGATGTGGACTTTTTGAGGACAGTGATTCTGTTTATTTCATTTTACCCATCCCAAAGCCTTTGGTGCCTGGCTTGTAGGAGGAATTCAGTGCATAATTGTGAATGTTATGAGTATCTAAGTGATTAACTGACAGTTTCTCATCGGCAGAAAGAATAACCAATGAATGAAATGGTGATGAGCACGAGCATTGTGAGATATGGGTAGCAACAGACTTATGGCTCAGTGTTTCTGTTTCCTGATCTGAAAATAGTGAAATTGACTCCTAACTTCTTCACAGGGCTGTGGACGATGTTTACGTGGTAAGTGAAAGGACGTGACAGGCTATAATGGACTATGTAAATCCAAGATTTCACTATTATTTGGCTAGGGACAGGTTCTTATTTGTCTTTGTAATTGTCACTATGCATAGAAATATTCAAAAAATAGTTGTTTAATATATGAACCAAACAAGTGAATGGAAGTTCCCTATCCTTGCCACTTTTTCTTTTCTTTTCTTTTTTTTTTTTTTTAATGAATTTTATGTTTGGACTTGGGTTCCATTCCTAAGATATCTTCTTATGTATATGCAAATATTGCAAAATTCGAAAAAATCTGAAACCCAAAACACTCCTGGTGCCAAGCGTTTTGGATAAGGGATACTCAACCTTGCATGGCCTCACTAATAGAAAGCACTATTTGGTTTATTGCAATTTGACAAATATTTATTTCCTCATTTCCTTTCAATTGCTTAAATTTCAATTAAAGTTTACAGTGGAATTTTAAGAAAAAATTTAGTTTAATAGAGAAGGCAACATTAGCTTACTTAAGTGAGTATCTTTTGGATGTTGGGCTCTGAAGAAAGAGAAGTTATCTATCTGAATGCTATTTTTTTTTCCTTGCCACTTTCTATATTTCTATTTTTTTGATCTTCCTGAAACTGTGGATAGACATTCTTATTGGAAACATGTCTAAAATATGATCAAAGAAACTTTGAGGAAAAGCTTGATGTCTTTGCTATGAATAAAGCTGGTTGTGTATAAGTCTGTGGACATTTTTGTATCTCTTTTGCTTTTTTAGCACCATTAATTTTTTTGTTTGCTAATTCTTTGGTAATTAGCATTGATTCAGATTTTTGAAGTTTCCAGATGTATGGCCTCAGGATTAAATTTTTCCACTGTGTAGAAAACATACCTCAATTAAAATACACCTTCATATTGCTTATGCGGTTTCTCCAACATAAAGCAGATAAGAAAAACATAAAAACATTTTCTGAAATACTGACACAAAAATACCCTAAGAAAATAATTTGGGGGGAATGAATGCAAAATTATTATTAGAGAAGATAGTGCATTCTTTTATGATAACTTTTCCATTCTAAAAATGCCAACTTTTTTTAAAAAAGAGGATCTGCCTTAAGAGAAAAATTTGCACAATTGAGTGGTTTATTTTGAAGGTTACAGTAGTGATCTTTCATACCTGATTTATAGCTTTAAAAAAGTGTTTCTCTGCCTGATGCCTCAGTATTTGACCTAAGGCTAAACGACTTTGAAAAGTGTTGTGATTGCCAGCAAAAAGAGAAATACAGTGCCAATCCAAAAGATAAAACTTCAGCACCGTGTCTCTAAGCTCTGATAATTCTTGTGTAATATTCCTTCCTTCCATTCCTATCGCTGTTACCCTTCCCCAGCCCTTGCCATTTGATGCCTGGTTTATTGTTGTTTTGTGCAAAAGGTTGAACCTGTCTGCATTTGGCCTTTGCTGCAATCCAATCCTTCATACCTGTCCTTGCCAGTTTGGTCTTTATAAACCACTGCTTTCATCTAATTTGTCCCCTCTTCCCGAATCTACCTACGTTCGTGTCCTCTTGCTATGACTTGACAGGCACACTGACCCAGTTAGCCTCATTTCTCTGTGTGTTCTTCCCCAAAGGCTGGTTTCCCCCTGTCTTCCTCCCACATTCCAAGCTTTCTCTCATCTCTAGGCCTTTCCCTGTTGCATTCCCTGTTCTCTTCTTGTCTGAGCCCTGCTTGTCAGGCCTGGCTCCAGTCCTGCCTTCCATGAACCTTCCTCCAGTCTCTCTGCATAAGTCATTACTCCATTGCCTGACCTTTTAGAGAACACTCTAGCTGCTATGCAATGGATTTACCACTTTTAAAATTTTACTTTCTAGTATTATCATATGTCTTATCTGGAAATTTCTTAATTGAATTTTAAGAAACTCTAAAATTTAAGGAAAAGAAATATATAATAGATTATAAAAAGACATATACACATTTGAAAATACATGCAATGTGTTACGGAAGCAAAATTCTCATTATATTAAATATGTAAACACTTTCTAGCGCAGAAATTAGAAGTGATACCTGAAGAACAGTTTCTCTCTGAAGAACTCTTTCTTTATGCATGTATTTTGAAATGCCCATCTGCTCCAACCTGGTAGCATGTTTATTCTTAAAGCACAATCAAAATCTGGTTTGGGTTCTATTCCTTTAATGCTTCATTTTGCTTTTTCATGATGCTTTTCCTGATTTTATTATATTAAAGGATGGTTTTACTTTGTTTGAACTATGAAGCTTTTCATGTGATGTCTAATTGTGAATGTATTTGTATTTATAATATACAATAAATATATATTATGGTTATATATATTTATAAATTAAGTATATTGCATTTTAAAATGCTACTTATGTATCATGGGCTGCTGTAATTGTGCACATTACTGGAAAGCCCTGCTCCTAATAAATGTGATATTCTAACAGCACAGAGAGAGAGTGGTGACAAGATGTGCCTCCATATGTATGGCCCTTGATCTTTACTATCCAGAAATATTTCTCAAAGATCAAACCATAGCACACTTGGCTCTTGGCACCAGAAAACTTGGGCTTTGATGGTGATCAAGTATTGCATGTGATGTGCCGGCTCTTAAAAGGGACTCTTCAAATTAAAGTGATAGGAATATACACTGCTCTTTTGTTTTAGAGAAAAGACTTTGCCAAGATGAGAAAAAAAATGACAGTTTTATTAGAGTATTTCCTTCCTTTGGGTTTTTGATTGGATACTTAACCACTGTGAAAAAGTGCCGTGGAATGTGTCTTATTTCATTTTGTGTCAGCTCACACTAAGACTGAAGACAATGTGTGCTGTGCATGTCAATGAGCAGAAGGACAAAATTTCACACGTTCACACACATATTCAGCGTATTTTCCTTCCTACTCTCCTTCCCACTTCTCCTCTCTCTCTTTGTCTCTCTGTGTCTCTCTCTCCTTCCCTTTTCTCTCTCTCCTTCCTCCACTCTCTGTTCTTCCTTCTCTCCCTTTCTCTCACTTTCTTTGTCACCTTCTCGCTTTCCTTCACTCACTTTCTTCTCTCCCTCTCTCCTTTCTTTTCCTCTCTCTCTCTTTTTCCCACCCTCTCTCTTTCCCCTTTTCCTTCTCTCCCTTTCTCTTCCTCCCTCCTTTCTTTCCTTCCCTCCTCCATCCAGGCTCTCCACCAGGCTCTCTCCTTTCTCTAGGCTCATTTTTTCATCCTCCTCTGCTTTCTTCACCCTGCTGTTCCTCTTATGTCTATTTCTTTCTTTCTCATCTTCACGATAATATGTCGTCAATATACCCTTCCTCTCTCTCGTGAGTCTCTGTTCTCACTGCCATTTCTTACAATGCTGGCTGCCTGGGAACTGTGTATTGTGTAAACTTGTCCTGTTTGCTCACCCTGGCATTAGTCTGTGTCTTCTAGATGACTTCTTACAGTACAGTAACTCAGCTAAGACAGTCTAACAGCCACCCACAAAAGACAAAGAATCCTTTCTGAAGATGAAAATTGTTTCAGGATAAATGTTGGCAATTTCAGTGATTTAAAAGGATAGAGTTAAGCTATTTTATAAAACAATTTAAAAATAACTACAAAAATTGTATTTACCACAGCTGAGTCAGAGAACAAGAGTTCTGGTTTTTAAAAGTGTCTGTCTTATGTGGATCTTTGTGTAACCGGAATTTAGTACAATTGAAAAATTATGTGTATTTTTTGTGCCATTAAATGTTTCTCTCATCATCTAGGAAGGACTTCAAACTGATGTGGTATTAAAACATTGCATTCTGAAGGCTTTGGAGTTGGGCACCGTATTAGTTTTCTAGGGCTGCTGTAACATATACCACAAACTGGGTGATTTAAAACAGTACAGATTCATTGTCTCACAGTGTGGAAGGTTAGAAGTCCAAAATCAAGGTGTCAGCAGCAGGACTGTGCTCCCTCTGAAGCCTGTAGGGAGGAACCCTTCCCTGCTGGTCTCTTCCTGGCTTCTGCTGGTTTGCTGGCAATCTTTGGCATTAACCTTGGCTTGCAACTGCTTACCTCTTCTCTCCGCCTTTGTTGTCTCATGGCATTTTCCTTGTGTGCTCCTCTGTCCTCACATGGCTTTCTGCCTATGAAGACATCAGTCGTATTGGCTTAGAGGCCATCCTACTCCAGGATGGTTTCACCTTTAGTAATTACATATGCAACAACCTTATGTCTAAATAAGACAGCATTCTGAGGTGGTGGGGGTTAGAACTTCATTATATCTTATTTGTGGGCACAAATTCAACCCATTACAGGCAGTCTGAGTTCAAGTCTCATTTCCTCCCCCAAGTAACTATGAGACCTTTGGCAAATTACTTAGTCTCACTGAGCTCCAACTGTAACACGTAGATAATTAGTTTCCGCCTTCCAGTGCTGTGAGGATTAAATGAAATAATGCCTAGCAAAATGACCAGTACATAGTTAAGTGTAAGAAAATATTAGCCATTCATTTAGTTATTATTATTACGTAGGTTGTTATTTTTGTTGCTGCTATAGTTAGAGTCACCCAAGCTCAATACCTGGCCCACTGTAGTTGCTCATTAAATGTTAAATTTCAGTCACACAGGGCCATTCCAAAATTTCTGGACCATAGATGTTGAAAATGCTGTCAGAGAGCGCTCAACTCTGGTTGGGGTAACTCGACTTTACTAAAGTCTTCCCAGCTGTACGCTAAGGAGTATGTAATTTGCCAGGCCTTTGGGGCTTGTTTGGAAATGTAGGGGCTCCCTAGGAGAACTTAGAGCTGTGGGTCATGGCTAATGAATGGGATTGAAGTTTGGGGGGCCTGAGTCTTGGTCAAATTTCTCTATAACTTGTCACAAAAAGTTTTTGTTTTAAAGCTCCTTTAACTTACATGTAACAAATAGAAAACTAAGAATATTTGATATTGAATGATGGGCCATTCTTTGATACATAAGAAATGGAGGCGGAAAAAGCTTAAATTATTTCCCTTGTTACAAAGAAGTCCAAGTGAATTAGAGGCTAATTAAGCTCTGTACTCCCATCAATTGTTCATACCTCCTCAGGCAGAAAACCCCAAAGTATTAGAATGTGTTCTCCAGGTTAGGTGTGTGGTCCATTTTGGCAAATGTGCTTGGCCGTGGGAGGCACCTCCCGACCCTTAGATTCCTTAAAATTTGACTCTCTGGATCTCAGATACTCCCTTAAGGCATGACTGTCATTTCTCCAGCTAAACACATAGAAGGAAAGAAGTAAAAGTTGCTGGACCCTCAGTGATCCACAGGAATATCTCAAATAAGAGATGATTCCCCGGGGAATTTGCCATCTAATTCCCAAAGAGAGTTGGGAAAGAAGTATATTTGGTACTGTCACTTTAGCTTTGGCTGCCAGCCATTTAACAGACACCTAGAGGGAAGATGAAACAGAATCCAGAATGCCTGAGCACCATTTCAGGCACTGGAGGAAGTACGGATCTTTTCATTTGCTGCCATGTTCAACCACGTGGGGATTCCTACTCCAGTGTCCTTTTTGACCCCTGGGGGCACTCCTACTCCATTTCTTGCCTGCTAGCCGTAATTTATATCCCACTTATGAAAACAATAGGAAGTCACTGGTACACCACATTTAGGGAGAAGTATTTTTTTTCTGTTTAAATTTCAGAATTATTATTGCTTTTTCTTTTTTAAGCTCCCTTGTATTTTTTTTAATGTCCTGACCATATGTATATATCTGGTCTCTTAGTCAAGATTCTTTGATTACTAAAGATAACAACCAAATTTGAAATGTTGTAACACAAAGAGAAATGTATGGGCTGATGTGGGCAAACTATGGGAAAGATTGTGGGTGGCTAACTCTAGGGGTGTCTAGAACTGGACAGACCACTATCAAGATTCTCTACATTCATTTTTTTTTTCTTAGCATGATAGCTTCTTTCTCAAAGACTACATTCTCCACTGGCAAGGGAAACTTTCTGTAGGAAGATCTTTAAATTCCTATAGTCTGATGACCAGAAAATAAGAGTTCTCTTCTCCTAGAACAGGTCTGATCAATCTCATCAATAGGGCCTGCCATGCTCAATAGAACTCTTATATTTTAGCCAGTGGGTGTGACTGTGTTATAAAGCTCCACCTAGCAAAGGAGAATTGCTCAGATGCATAGTGATACTTGCAGTGCTAAAATAATAATTGCCCAATGTGTCTAATATTGTGAAATATTTTCTTACCTAAAAATATTGGCTATTATTGCTAAAACTATCATTGTTTATTTTTAATCTTAATAACCCAGTGAGACATCAGAAGCCATTGGAGTTTTTTAAGTAGAGAAATTCATGAGTAGATAGGTACAGAAAAATGATTCTGGCATCAGTTTAGAATATGGATTGGAGGGAGAAAGATTGGGGAGGTAGAAGATAAGTTGACAATTGTAACAATAATGTAGTGAGGATGTATTATAATTAGGTTCTGATGACAGAGGTGTGAGAATTAACCTTTCTGTATCTCAGTTTCCTCATTTGTAAATATTGGCATTATAATAGCATCTAATTCATTGGATTGACATGAGGATAAATTGCAAAGCTCTTATAACAGTGCCTTGCACTAGTAAGCACTATGTTTGTTAAATAAAATTCAAACAGATGAATATTGCTTGTCTTTCTTTTGCATATTCATGAGTCCCAGGTTGTTGTAATTATTAATAAACATGAACTGTATCTACGTCACGTCCTCTGTATAGGGAGTAACAAAGTCCTATTCATTTTGGTTGATTATAATTATGATAGTATTTAATTGATACTTGTCTATTCAATACTATCAAAGATAGAGACAAGTCTTAGTCTCTGAGTCAAATACACAATAATACCCAGCTATTCTTCAGCTGAGTATGTCTAGTGGTGGCAAAATCCTTCTCTTGCATATCCTGTAATAGTCATTGTGATACATCAGAGGGATAAATATTTTAAGATATGTGCATGTGTAACATAAAATGATTTTGATGTTCTTACCAAGGATTCTATTAGAACCGAAATTTGTTCCAAGAAAGAGACTGTGAGCTACACTGTTCTAGATTCACCCATCATAAATCAAATTATAGTTTTGATAAGTACATTGTGATAATTTTGTGGCATGCTACTCCTAAGTTTGATAAAATAAAGCACCTGTTTCTTTATAAATGTTTTTTGCTTAATTTTGGATTATGAAAAGACTTGCCAAATTGGGTCTAATATTCCGATTTTTTTTTTTTATTGGGGAAAAACTACAAAGCATTTACAGTACAATGTTTACAGTCACAATTTGTAGTGAGCTGATTTCCCAAAATATATTACCACTCAAGTTGACTTATCTTGTTACATTCAAAAACCTACCCTGTCAAAGTAGTCCATAGAGTACACACATAGGGCTCCAACTGTATCTACGTACAACCAACACTCCATTTTAAGTGTACAATTAAATGATTTTCAGTGAATTTACCGAGGTGTACAGTTAATCACATGAATCAGTTTTTGAGGAATTCCTTTCCCCTATTGAGACCCCTA
>CAUYRT010086751.1:0-34061 GCA_963574885.1 Lepilemur ruficaudatus | reverse complement strand
GTATATCCAGGATAGCTACATAGTTGCTTGTGTGTGGAGGAGGGTAATAAGAGAAAGTAGTGAAAGTTCCAAGGATGCAAAATTGTGTTTTTAAGAATTTTCTTGTTTATAAAACAGCAACTCGGCCAGGCGCGGTGGCTCATGCCTGTAATCCTAGCACTCTGGGAGGCCGAGGCGGGTGGATCACTCAAGGTCAGGAGTTCAAAACCAACCTGAGCAAGAGCGAGACCCCGTCTCTACTAAAAATAGAAAGAAATTAATTGGACAACTAAAAATATATAGAAAAAGTTAGCCGGACATGGTGGTGCATGCCTGTGGTCCCAGCTACTTGGGAGGCTGAGGCAGGAGGATCGCTTGAGCCTAGGATCGCTTGAGGTTGCTGTGAGCTAGGCTGATGGCACGGCACTCACTCTAGCCCGGGCAACAGAGCGAGACTCTGAAAAAAAAAGAAAAAAGCAACTTGAAGTACTGTTTAAAAAAACAAGAATGTATGTATGTGTTGTTGTCATGTAATTAAACTATTTCAATTTATTTTTGTTATATTAGCCTTCTTAAAACACACTGATTTCATCACATTTCTTCTCTGATGAAAAATCTTCACTCACTATTTAGTATGTCATTCAGGGCTCTTTTAAATTTACTCATACCTTACTATACAATTTTCTTTTTTTTCTTTCCTCTAAGAGTCCTTTTTACCTCTGGCTAGGGTGGCTTATTTTATTTCTTCTGAATTCATACCAGACATCCTCAGCTTCTTAGAATTGCTAAACATTCTTAGCTAAAAATGCCTTCTTTTTTTCACCCTTATTTCAGTCTTTAGGATATATTTTGCCCACCTGTTTTCCTGGGTACCTTTCATCTTTTGGTTGCTCTTTTGAACTCTTTTAGTGCTTATTAACTATTCTTCTGCTTTGACAGTTATATCCTTATATTTAATATTAGGTTATTGGTACATATCCTCATACTTCTTTCATCTTTATCCTTTTACTTTAAGCTCTTTTTTTTTTTTTTTTTTTTTTTTTTTTGAGACAGAATCTTGCACTGTTGCCTGGGCTAGAGTGCTGTGGCAGCCCAGCTCACAGCAACAACCTCAAACTCCTGGGCTCAAGTCATCCTCCTGCCTCAAGCCTGTAGCTAGGACTATAGGCATGTGCCACCATGTCCGGCTAATTTTTTTTTTCTATATATTTTTAGTTGTCCAATTAATTTCTTTCTATTTTTAGTAGAGACGGGGGTCTCGCTCTTGCTCAGGCTGGTTTTGAACTCCTGACCTTGAGCGATCCACCTGCCTCGACCTCCCAACGTGCTAGGATTACAGGCGTGAGCCACCGTGCCCGGCCTACTTTAAGCTCTTTAGGACAGGAACTATATATATTTTATGTGTCTGTTATCTTTCTTGTGACTAACCTTGTGCCTTTGGAGTACATAGATAGGACGAAAGAGAGATTCAGACAGATCTGGTTTCAAATGATAGCTCTGCTATGACGGTACCAAGCTCTGTTTTAGCCTTGGGTATTTTATTGTAAAATGGGGATAATGATAAATCTGTCTCACAAAATTATTAGAAGGATTAAGTGAATTATGTCAGCCTTGTCACTGATACAGCTATGGAAAAAATATTATCTGTAACTACAGTACCAGTGTGTACTTTGTATTTCCTAAATGATTGGCTTTTTTTTTAATTTCAGAAATCAGATCATACAGATATTCTGTACTGTAATATAAAAAAAAGACAAGAACTGAAAAGGTAAATTTCCCCTTTTTCTTCTCTTTTTACTTTTTTGGTTTAGAATTGTGAGACTAAATATTTAGATTTGAAAAATCCTTTATTTGCTTTGATTAGTACTGTTTTGTATGCAGATATCTCTAGCTATATCACAGATTATGATTATTGATGTTTTTAATATTACTGTAAATTTAAGAAAAAGTTGAGTTGAATGAAAGTCTATCAAAATACCAAAACTCTCTTGTGTAAATGACACTCAAATAAAATGTAGATTTTTATCTCAAGTGATTTGATATTGGCACATAATTATAAGGTACATAACTTCATTACATATGCTAGTGAAAGAAGATAGGAGGCTAATTTAGAAATTTTGGATAAATCATTTTTATATATTACCCATAATCATTTTTATTTATTACCCATAAAGAGAATATATTTCTTATTGAATTGATATGGCTCTAAAACATGTTAATTAACCAGCATGTAGTTACAACTAGAGAACTTGGGGGAATCATGGTAGAAATAATGGAAATGATCTTTGATTTCTGCTTTTTTTCATATAATTTTCAGAGAATTTTGTGTCAAGAATTTCAACAGAATTTCTTGACACTAATGGGGGTAAATAAGTATAAAATATATAATATATGCCAAAAGTTGGTAAGATCAGGGTTTCTCTGGAAATAAGGAATTATGGAAAAACAATTAAAATGGCATTAAATATACAAATAAAAGTTCTGCTTCCCAAACAATCTCAGTTAATATCTGCTAAAAACAAAAAATAACAACAAAAATTCAACTTGCCTCTGACTTTTCTTCAGTTTTTCTTTTCGATCATTTTCCTGTTTTTTTGGTGATACTTTGCTTCTATATCATTTTCTGTTAAAGTATATTCTATCACAAATTTCATATTATGTTGACTGTCACTTGCTAAACTTTTGAACTAGATTTTTTATGCCTTTTGCACTGAGAGCCTCTTTTTTTTAAATTTAAGTTCTAAAATGCTACTCAACTTTTCATTAGTTACTTTTTTTTTAAAGGCACATTTTTAAGCCCTTGATCTTACATCCATATGTAAAAGGATAAAATGTAAATAGAATTCTGATCGATATTCTATTCCCCTTATACCTGTCCATATAGTCTTTGGGAAGAAGAAGAAATAATGTATTGAATTCCTTTCAGTCTAGAATTCCAATTTTTCTAAGGATGCGTTGAAGTTCAGCTTCGCTTTAGTAGTATTCAAAATCTATTGTATGGCTTCAGCCTTTGGAACACTGAATCGTTGAATGTTTACTTCAATAACATGTACCATGCCTGAAACCCATGTGTGATCAGTGACCATGCCATTGTGTGGATTACCATCGTATCTTGTTGGAGTAACAACATCAGTAATATGAAGGAAGCATGTTGTTAATATCCATATATTCACTTTCAAACATTGTCAAGTACTCATGATGTAACTTTTAATGAAAATTTTCTTGAGCCAAAGAAAAACTATATACAAGATATTTTAGAACTGCCCGGTCATATATTTATACAAGATACTCAAACGATATAGTAGGAGCTATATATATTTAAAAGACTACTTGGATAAGAGAAAGGCGTAGTACTATGCTTTACAGACATTGATATCAACAGTGCAGGATTTCTAACAAGTATTGGTCACTTACAGAGAAAGTGGTCCATTTGCTCTCGTTGTTTACTTGCTGGATAAGTAAATTTATTTCCCTCAAGGTTGTAAGTCTTCTATGGTATGTAGAATCTTCTATAAAAGTCTCCCTATTAATTCAACTCCAGGGAAGGTCTGGAAATGGTATGCAAATAGTGAAAGCTGAGATGCAGATGGAAAATCAGAGAGAATTTTACTTGAGAAGCCGGTTATATTACATCACTACCGTAATTTCTATTACGCGGCTTAAGTATATATAAATATATTAGCAATAAAAATATAAGCAAAGACAACAATCTTAAGTCTGCTTTCCACATTCAGAAAGTTTTTGATACTCAGTGCTTTCAATATGTGGAAAGTATTTCTTCAGTTGATGAATATATAGTTTCATTTTGTGGGATTTCTTTGATAAAAATGTATATTATCACCATTGACCAAATCTTTAAGTCCAAGAATTGAAGAAGAGATGAATTTTTTACTTTAGTTACTGTTAGAGAGATGACAATATTCTACCAGCAGTAACCATTATTGGCATAATTAGCCAAAATAATACCTATTCTTCAATTGACGTGAGTTGAAAGTGAGTATATAATTCAGTATCCTAAATGTGTATTATGATGACTAACAGAGCAGTCTTGCAACTGATAATGTTAAGAAATTATTGTTCCTTCAGTGTCCTATTCTAAAATGTTGGTTACTAAATTTTTAAATAATTATAATAAATTTTTGACAAAATTACATATTTATTGTTATATCCCAGGAATTCAGTCTAGGATAGTGATATTTAGCTTCAGCTGAAAGTTGATTTTAATGCTAAATTATTCACAAAGAATAGATATTTGCTACATGTCTTTTATCTAAAAAGACCTCAGAACTTTAATATTTTGGGCTGCAAATATAAAACTGCATTATGTCTATATAGCATTTGGCAAAACTAGTTGATAAGGGGTAGTAATCTACCTGACTTCTTGCTACTATGAATAATTCTGAATTGAATATCTTTTTATATGTTCTTTTAGTTCATTTCTGATTTTTTTCACCTTGGTATAGATTTCAAAAATAGGAATTACCGAGAAGTCAAAGAATATGAGCATTTTTAGAACTTTTATATTGTCGAATTCCTTTGTAGAACTGTTATATCATTTTGCATTTACACCAGAAACGCATGAGAGTGTTCATTTTACATCCCCTTGCCAGTGTTTAATGTTATATTAAAATCTTTGCTTATTTGATAGAAGAAACTGGTATGTTGTTATAATTAACATGTCTATGATTACTAAGAAGTCAAACTTTTAAAAAAAATGTTTATTAGCCATTCCCTTTTCTCTTTTACTAATTTTCTGTTTATGCCCTATTCTAGAATCTTAGTACTTTTTGATGAGCTGTCACATATCTAGCAAATACTATTTCGAGTTCCTTTGATTTTTATTTATTATTAATTTTTTAGTATGCTAAAGTTTTAAAGTAAATAGTCACATACTGCTAATGTTTTCCTTTGTTATTTCTCTCACTGTTAAATTTAGGAAGTTCTCTACTAAGAAATCAGATAAACATTCACTTTTTCCCTTCTGGTTTTTAAGGGGTTAATATGAAATATGGCAATTATGATAATAATAATTATTTTACACTTAAATAAGCCATTTGCAATTTATGTTGTCACATATCATCTACACCTGTAAATTTGTGGGTTTTTTCCCAAATAGCAAACCAATTATTCTAATACCATTTGTTGAGTAATCCTTTCCACTTCATTCTTAAGTGTAGCCATTTCTTTTTATGAAGTTTAATGTCAGGCCATTTCTGTTATCGCTTACTAAGATGATACAGTGCACCATTTTGCATAATTGAAATGTAACTTAGGTTTCTCTGCTGCTTTACAGATTGAATGTTGAAACTGACACTCCCAAAAAGAGACCAAAAATCAGTTCTTCATCTGAGGGACCTATTAAACTCCAAGAAGCATCATATTCAAATGATCAAAGTATTTCACAGAGTCCTTCTTCAAATGAAACTAAAAAAGATATAAGTAAATGTGTAGATTTTAAACTTAACGATATTAAATTGACGAATGTTAGGAGTAAGTTTGACCATGGAATTAAAAACCTTAGCAGTTCTAAGATTGCCAACAATGTGAAACCTAAAGCTGAAAGCCAAGCAAATGAAAAGAAATGGCCTCATGTACTTGCTCAGAGGGAGAAGATGAAAGAACTCAAGAAACAAAGGAACAATAAATTTAGAAACAGTTCTGAAAAATACGTCTTGGAGAAATGCAAGAGAAATCAATTTTCTCAGGAATATAATTCTAACAAGATAATTAAGGAACACTTCGAATCTAGAAGAAGGAAGATTAGTTTCAAAATCCCAATAAAATCCTGTGATTCCCTCCAGAAGCTTGTAGAAGAAAATGTCTTTAATTTAGATTTTAGCAAGTCAGAGACTAAGCAGGAAGGAAAAGAATGCCTGGAAATCTCCCAGATTTCATTAAATTTAATTAGGCACAAAACAGAACATTTATTTTCAGATTCCACATATAAGCAGACTGTTCATGAGTGGAAAGGAAAATATCATCGTGAGCATCAAGAAAGTAATGATTCAAATTCTAGTGAAAACCTAACCCAGGTAGGTTGTACAAAATAAGGAATATAGGTTTTAGCAATGAGGTTAATATAGTCAGGTTTTAGTTTCTGTTACCAATAATAATTATAGAGGGCTGACTCAAATTTACTCATGAGAATATGTGTTGGTTTCTTTATTTTACTTTCTTTAATTCCAGCTTCCTTAGGAAGACTTAGGAAGATATCTTGGCAGATATCAAGGATTCATAATAGAAGGGAATGTGTAAAATGTGGAAAGAAGCAATTATCAAGAGTTCTTTGAAAAAAGCGCTGTAACAGTCTCTTAGGCTCTTCTCCAACTACAGATACTGGAGAACACTGAGGGGTTAATATGCTGAATAGCTTATTCCTTTAACATTATTTTTTTCAATGCCGCTATGTGCCAGGCACTGCAGTAAAATACCATATAAGAGACAACACAGTCTATTTTCAGACACTTATTCGTGTGAGAGACTCAAGCAATTTCCTTAAATATGATAAGTAAAGTACTTATTTAACATGAGAATACAAAGCGGGGATTGACATAGCCTTGGTACACTGTAGAGGGATTAGTTAAGAAAGGTTTACTGGAGGGAGGAACATTTAAACTGTGAATTAAAGAATGTGTAAGAGTTACTCTGGTGTAGGTGAAGTGGGGTGGGATGGGAGAAGCAGGGATAGTTCAGGTAAAGGGAAATAACTACATGAACAGAGATCCAGGCTAGAGAACTTGGCACATCTATTTGCTTTTAAATTATGTAATAAATTGGTATTTATGGACTATGAGTATCTGATCTCTATAGCTTTGTTTCTATGGCAAATAAAACTGTTTACCTTCAAGGGAACTTTTAGAACTTTGGAACTTTAGAACCCACTTCAGAATTTTTGAAATTTAGAGATTGCTTATAAACAGGAGCGGTTAAGTCTACCTGCTTTTAGGTATTAAGACTGTAGATTGCAGTAGTAAGTTATTTCTTATGAAAAATGTAGGGATTATAACTAAGGATGCCTGAAGAGCTTGAGAGCGAGATTTTTAGTTCAAATGAACTTTAAGGGCCCAAAGAAGGAAAGAATTGAGTTTTTTTTTTTTTTTTTTTACTGCTTCCTTAAAGGAAAGAACTTCCAGTTATTCTTGTGTTATAACCGCTTCTCTGGAATAGAATGAGAGAAAGGAAGTTGCCAGTATGTTCAGTGATCACCATCATGTCATTGCCTGGTGTTTCCTTGATGCTGTACATCTGAGGAACAATACGCACAATCTCTGCAGTGCATCTTCTAGTTTCTTTTGGCCTTTATATAGAATTACTATACAAACCCAAAGAGGTACATAACAAAAATATTAATTTGTAGGGGAAGCAATTTTTGCATGACTATTCCCAGTTATCAGAATTAAAACTCTTTATAAACTTCCTCTGAAAGCAGAATTATCTGACTTAAAGTCATTTAGACATAGGAGCAGCAATAGTCTCCTTATCTTGAGTATATTTAGCATATTACTGACAATAGATTCATCTTAATACCATGTTTGTTGTTTTGTTTTACTCACTAATTCCTCAATAGATAATTATTTTCCTAAAATAATGAGCATACTTTACAAGAAAATAAGTGTATTTTCTGGATTTAGTAATCCTGTTACGCTTTCTAAAGAAAAAATAACTCATTTTCTTAGTCCTTAGACTCATTTTTTAGTCCTTTTATTTAAAGTTTTTTTAAGACTAGTTAAGTACAGTAATGAGAAGGGGGGAAAGTAGTAGAACAAGGAGTTTAATCTGTAACTGACTGAACAATCAAGTGATATAACTCACTACCTTCTGACTAGTCTTTATAGTCCTTTTATAGAGACTCCTCTCAGATTACAGCCCCCTCCATTGCAAATTAATGTTCTAGAGATTTATGGTTTATAGGCCACATTTTAAAAACAGCATCCCATTTAATTCTTGCAAGGCTGTGAGGTAGGAATTCATTAGTTTATCAAACATTAATTAAAGATACTTATTATGTATCAGGCACTTTACTAGGTATGAGGGATTTAGAGATAAATAAGATGATCTTTATCAGAAAGTTCCCAGGGTACATTTATTGCATGAATATTATATACCCATTAAAAAGATCTAATTGGATCTATAAAAGCAATCTCAGAGTAGTGAGGAGGTGCTAATGGGGTGAAAAAGCAAGGTGCTGGAGAATATAAAATGATTGCATTTTTGTAAAGTAGCTAATGAACCCCAAATCCTTTAGATGTATATGTGTATGTTTATACACATTTATAAACTATCTATATAAAATTATATAAGCATGAAGAAAATAAGGAAGGGTCTATAGTAGGTGGTTAACAGGTTCCTGAGAGGAGTGGAGGTGCAGAGTGTTGCTGTTTTGAAGATAAGAAAAAAGGGGAAGAGAAAACCAAAGCCAAAAAAGGGGAGAGAGAAAGGAAAAATAGTTCTTTTTAAAAAAGCATCAATCCTACAACATTGTTTACATATTTATGCATTGTTATGTATTTGTGTATAATAATATATTTAAAATTTCAACAACAACAAAAAATTTTGGTTCATAGAGTGATGGAAATAATAAGTAACACTCCACACAGATCTTTCTTGGTTCTTAAAGTTTGAGCTTCACAACAAAAAGAATTTCCATTTAATTGCTTTCATCTACCCTACAGTGTTAATAGCAAATCCAAACTTGTAAATGTAATTTAGGATTATTTTGGAAAATAATTTTTCTGAACAGTATTATGATACTCCATGAGAAAAAAATATATTCAGATAAATACTTATAAATAAATTCCCTTAATAATTTCTGTCTAATTCTAATAGTTTCTGAAGCATAATTTAAAACTAAAATATACTAGTCTTGATGTCCAAATAAGGATGTTATCAGTATTACTATTTAGCATCTGGCTGCACTTGGCAATTTTTAAAATAATTTTGTTTTGAAATGTAGTAATAAAGTGTGTGTGTATCTAGGAACAAGAAGTTCCCAGGGAGGTAGATGTAAACAAATATATTAATAATTGTACTATAGTGAAGTAAATATCAGAGCGCTAAGAATTGGGTGCAGTGTCAGTATCAATCTCTGATGAGTTAAGGAAGGTCTCACTAAGGTGGAGACTCTTAAGCTTCATCTTGAAGGACATGTAGGGTAAGGAACAGAGTGCTGTCTAGCCCGGGTAAAGGGCCAGTGCGTGTAATGGGACAGAGTTTGAAATTCCATGACAGGGAGATACATGGGCACATAGGCTGTTCAGTGTGACTGGAATCGAGATGTATAGAGAATCTACAGGAGAAGACGTTGGAGTGGAAGCCACGGTCCCGACAATGGATGATTTTGTATCTCATGGGAAAGATGGCATTTTATCTTGTATCTTGTAGATGGAAGAGAGCCACTGAACCCTAATCGGGAAAACAGTATAACTGCGTTTTCATTTAGAATCACTTTGGTAGATAAAACTATCATTACCCTTATTATTGATATTCCCTTTTGTCATCCCCAGGAAAGGCTTTATCCCAGTCCATGTATTTAATGAAGTATGGTAGGATAAGGCCAACAGTTAAATGCTTTTATTTAACTGTAATAGGGACGAGGTTTTCAGGGACAATTGACATGAACTTTTCTGAATTGTTGGGTGATAGAAAATTCATTGAAGTCATTGGAAGTGGCCTGTGGTCAAAGAGAACAGAAGGTGAAACTGACCTAAGGTAGAGAATAAAGATACTTAGAGTGTCAGAAGCCACAGGAATTTCTGACTTGCTTGGCACTTCTTAGTTTAAAAGAAGTTTAAAGATATAGTACGAAGTAAAGTCAAATGGAAAAGGGATTATAAATTCCAGGGTCATGGAGTAGTAAAGCTATAATGGGCTCTGTGTGTGATGTGTCTGATGTTATATATCATGGGAAATTTGATGTTAGAAAGTTCAGGTGGAAGCTGACTTCCCAGTACAGCATTTCTACATATGATGTGCTCGTTCAAAGAGGGCCTATAGTGCTTCCTGTAAAATATGTGAGTTTGGAGTTATCTTGGAGACTTCTTAAAAGAAGATTTGGTTCAGAAGATTTGATGCTCAGCTTCTTGTCACATATGCTCAGCTTCTTGTCACATGTATATAGGGTCAGGTAGGTCTCATCCACTGAGCAAAAGTGCCAGTGGAAAGTTGGAATAGATAGAGAGATTTTCAATCTCTGTTAGGAGACAAAAAATAAAACACAAACCTCCGGTGTTCCAACCACATAAAATACAACCACTCATTTTCCAGCTTTTTCCCCTTAGCCTTATTGTAATCCTCAAGTTCCCTTTGTTGTTTTGTCATGTCAGTTTTAGAAATGGCTCAGTTACTCCTGGATGAAAATTTTTCACCACTGAAGGCCGGCTTGTTTACCTTTGCCATGGTTCTATTTCTTAGGGTGGCATATAGTTTTATTCTTAGAATATGAATATTTTTAGGAATGTATATGTGAATAAGTAAACCTTAAAGAATTTCTTCTGCATTTCATGACTTGATAGCATGGTGCTTTTCTATTCTAGGGGCAGTTTGTCATCAGTACACAGTTTTGCCCGTCAGGAGCCATTTGGCAACATCTGGAGACATTTTTGATTGGGGTGAATGGGTAGTGCTACTGACATCTGGTAGACAGAAGTCAGGGGTGCTGCTAAATATCCTACAATGCACAGGACAGTCCCCGATGCAAAGAATTATCTGAGCCCAAATGTTAATAGTGCCAAGCTTGGAAAATCCTACTCTAGGTATATGCTTCATTATTAACTAATAAAAATTATTTTCATTTCAGAGTTTTGAAGCACCATGTTCTTCAGGGTCATCTGAAAATATTCAAGATACAGATCAAGAGGTTACTGATATACTTATTTACTTAGAATATTTTGAATGAAATTAAGTCGAACAGTTCTTTTAATAAAAAAAGATTATAAAACACTGATATATGAAAATAACAGTGATTTCTCTATTTAAATCAATACATCAATATATGTTTTTGTGAAGTAATCAAAAACTATTTGGAACAAGTATTTATACTTACTCAATTACCTTTTTACCTATGTTTCTAATAAACTAATCTACTTTGAACAGAGAGCATGGAGGCTGTAGCCCACAAGTTATATCAATTTTGATTTAATGTTACCACACTCTGGCATGTTTTTTATGCCTAGAGTTGCCAAAATGCAGTAGGACATTAACAGGTTTTTACCTCATTTTTCTAATCAATAAGATGAAAATGTTATTCAATGAAAATGAGAGTTTTATGAGTGTTTTATTTTTTCCCAGCTTTGTTTCCCAGCTAGAATCTTCTGATTGATCTTCATAGAATTTTATGTTCCCTGGTCCTAAATTAAGACTAGATTCATAGAACACTTTATATTTTCCAACTTAAAGGAGACTTAAACTATATTAATTAGGTTTTATTTGTAACAGTTGTATTTTTCTATCTTGTGGGTCAGTGTTCCTTGATAGATGAAAGATTTCCCCCTCTGCTCTGAAGGTAGATTATATTTTCATTTCTTGGCATCAGAATACATCAGGGAAGTATTTTCCCTGTAGTGAAAAGAATCTTAAGATCTAGATTTCAGTTTATGATGCTTCATTAACAATCTCAGAAATCTCAAGAAGAATGCTCAATGTCAAGATAAAAAAATTTGGCTCCTGAAGTACTTTGCAGTGAGAATCAATGAGAATAAAGTTATTTTCATGTCCACGTGCTTGGCTTTGTACAAGGAGCTTCACATAGCTTATTTCATTTAATCCTCACAAAAATCCTAAAGGAAATAGATATTTAATATTTTTATTTTATAGATGAACAAGCTGAGACCCAAAGTTGTTAGATAATTTGTTTGCCTAAGGTCACAGAGGTAATAAGAGAAATGTTTTAAAAACCGTGTGTATGTTTATAAACCTATATTCTTTTACTATGCTGCCTCCATATTTTTATACAATTTTTCTTTCCACAAAGCACCTCAAGTGAATAAATTAAGAATTAATTGCTTTCTTATTAATTTACGAAGTAAGTAACTCAAAATATTTCACTGGGGCCTTTTACAATTTAGATGCAGATAGTAGAAGAGCTTCATGCTGCACGTTTGGGAAAAACTTTGGATTTACCTGTGGTTCCACCTTCTGGGGAGTTAATGAGTATGGAAATTGACTTGGTGGAAGATGATGCACATTCTTCTGCTGGTATACCCTATATGTTAATGTTTATGATCTTCTATGCTTTCCTAAGAATTAGTGTGCCAACGTTTTGTAATAATATTTAGATAACAAGTGTTAAAATGTGCTTATTTTTTGAAATGATAATATATTATTTTTTTGGCTACAGGAATCAGATTTAATATTTATCTTATTTGTTTCATATATCACATTATTAGGCAGTTAGACATATTTTTTCTCTCTCTTTTTGTCAGGAGGCAGTAATCAGAGTTGTGAGTTGTCTTTTGTTTTTGCTCTTAATTATGCCTTAATAATTTCAGCTATGTAAAGCACTGATCAGAAATAATGCAGATTGCTTGAAGGTATTATATTCATGGATTTCTTGTCCATGTATTAATAGTAACATTTTGATAATGTTTTACTACTGGGAGAAGATAATGATAGAACCTCAATCTATTAGTATACTATTTTGAATTCTTTTATAACTATAGTAATCATACCCTGCACTCACATTGAATTTTCTAATTTACTAAGTGTTTTATTATGCATTAACTACCAGAGATGCAGGATGGGACTCTGAAACATACTTACTGCCAGGACAAGTCAGTTTATGATTTAAAATCCACTTGTAAGCAATTTATAATATTTATTGGTGAATAATTAAACATTGATTATTTTATCTGAAGAATTGGAGAAAATTGGAGTAAGAATGCTATTAAAAACATTCTCTTGGGCTGATTCTTCACAGTCTTGATCCCAAGTCTGCCTGTGTATGTCTGCTTTGCCAGACCTTGCATTCTTTGCCCACTTGGACCTAGATGAGTCCCCACCCCACACCCACCCAAAACAGTGTTTGCAGACCATTAAGTGATTGGGGAGAAGTTTACTTGGCAACAAAGAGATGGGCCAGATAGATATTAGCTTGAGAGTCTAGTCAACTGTGTGATTCTCTGATACAGTTAAGTTTCCAAAACACAGTTGGGTTTTAAATTTAATTGAATTTTTAATGCTTCTGTGATATCACAGTTTTAGTCCTTGTATAAGTCTATAATCAAATATCATGAAATCTTAACTTTGCTCTTTTTCACTAGCAAATACTACAGACAAAAAGCTTCTAATTGTTATTGACACAAATATTCTGATGAATCATCTCAAATTTGTTAGAATTTTGAAGACAACAGAAATACCAGGTATTTATAAATCATATTTATAGATTCTGATTTTCTTTCTTGAGTTAATATTTTATATTAATAGTGATGCAAGGGTTCTTTTCTTATGAACATACGAACACATCTCCATTTGGATATGCTATTGAGCATATTTATATATTAATGTATATATTAAGCATAATCAATTTAAGTTTAAAAAAAAGCCTTCACAGGTTAACCGAGCAATCCAGACTCCTTCTTTTTTGATCTCTGGCAATATTTATTTTTTTAACATTCTTTTGACACTTACCCTCTTTTTAATTTTCATTTTTTGTGTATTGTCTCTCCCTTTAAAAATAAATTGTGAATTTCTTTTTTTTTTTTCTTTTTTGTGAATTTCTTAAAGGTAGGGATTATGTGCTTTAAAGTATTCGCCACTTCTACAGCAGTTTGATTTAGTAGCTCAATAAATGTTTGCTGAATTCTAAGAAATCTTTTTATTTTTTAGGTTTTGAGAAACTTATATTAATAATTCCCTGGGTTGTTATGCAAGAGCTAGATCGCATGAAGGCAGGAAAACTACTAAAACATGCCCAGCACAAAGCCATACCTGCAGTTCATTTCATCAGTGACAGTCTCAAAAATAAAGATAGAAAGCTATGGGGTCAATCAATACAACTTGCATCTCAAAAGCTTTGTAAGTATTGTTCTGTCACGGTGCTTTTGATTAAGGCTTGTTTGGGGGCTGACTCATTGGTGTAAAACTTATATTACATTTGTACATTTGTAGCCGTTGGAATGTGAAATGGGAAGGGCATTTTGATGGTTTGTAGCTTAGTTTAGGAGTCTTCGATTTTTATTTTTCTGCTTCTCCTAGACTTTTTGTGTTTCACAGATAGTGACTGCATAGTTCTGTATGCATACTTGTCTATATTACAAAACCTTGGATTTCTTTCTCTAAATGTCATGTTGAGTGATGAGGCCAGTAAATGATCTAGGTTTCTATTCTATCACTACCTATAGTTAGTATACTGTGGAGACAGATGTTATTTTCCTGTGGTTTGTCGGAATCTGTATTAAAGAGGTATTTTTACAATAAAGGTCAATTTGTGTCTTCCCATCTCAGAATTACTTACATATGTAGATTTACATTATTTTAAATATCATGGATTTATACTGTCCACGGTACCTGTATTCACCATAAGATTTGAAAGAATTCATCTTAAAATGAATCTAATCATGGTATTAACTATGAGAAGACTTTTGGCATAGCTGTTTAGTTTTAAATATTTGAGGAAAAAGAGCCTTCACCATTCATTTATTCATTACTTTAACAAATATTTATTCTTAGTATATTCCAGATGTAATGCTTATGCATTTAGAGTACAATTAGTCCATGTTGAGTAGCCTTACTTGACTATAATTTTAGCTTTGTCCTTCATTATTTTTAAAATTACATTTATTTTATGTAGAATTTATCTAATATAGTGAGAGGAACATAGGATTTGAAAGCTGATCGACCTGGGTTTTATAGTCTAACCTGGGTAAAGTTAAAGGTGATGAAACTGAGTAAATGAAATGGGAGGAGATAAACCTCCATGTCATAAAATGGTTGTAAAGACTGATTGAGTTAATGTATTGAACTACTTAGTAGCTTATGATTGAGAATAGGAAATAATTCTGTTGAGTCGTCATTATATGAAAAGCTTATTTAGATTGTTAAGAAACAATCTTTTCTATCACTTTTTTGTGTGTGATATCTTTTTATCACTTATAAGTTTAGAAAGTTTCTTTGCCTACATCTGATAGGAACATCACAGTGCTGCACTGCTTTCGGAATATGAATCGATAACTTTTTAGGAGACAATATTTGGCAGTGTGCCTTAAGGAACCTAAAGTTATAATTCTTTTTCTAGAAAGGTATCCTAAAGAATAGTTAAAGATGCTCATAGTGATTTGTATAAATAATATTTGTCATAGCATTATTTTTACAGCAAAAAAATTGGAAACAACCTGTTTAACAATTGAAGACATTTGTTCCATATTTTTATATTTTCTTTCATTATATTTTTGTTGATTCATTTATTTATCAAATACTTGTACCAGGTACTGTTCTAAGTGTTGGGGCTGTAGCAGTGAATAAGAAAGATAAATCCTGTGCTGTTGAAGAGGTTAAATTCTATTAGATATTAAAAAATCTTAACTACAATTTATATAGAATATATTTATGCATTGTATGTGAGTAAAGGTCATTGCTATTGGGGTGCCATTTAAGATGACTCTTAAATATATGGTATTTTTTGAGCACTTACTATTGCCATATACTTGGCTAAGTCCTTGATATTTGTTCACATTTAATCCTCATGGTTAAGCACTTTATCCTAGAATACACACTAGTTAGTAGGAAAGCAAGGATTCAAAATCACACTGGTCTGTTTTGTTCACTTTTGACCAGTAGTTGTGCTGGTGCTCAAAAATACTTGTTGAATGACTAAATATTTCATCAATATTCTTTCAGTTTTAGGTATATTTTCCAGCTCTGTGTATCTTAGAAAAATGATACTATGATACTAAATATTTTTTTAAAAAATTAACTATTAGCTCCTGATATCATCAGATAATATTGAACTTTGATACCTTTAGAGCAGTGTGCTATTACGTTTAAACCTCCTTTTGTCTGCTGAATTGGATTGTTTAAAGTTAATGATTTTGAGTTGTCCATTTTGCATTATTAGTGGCATTTAATCTCTGAGCTTAAAGAAGGAAAATTGGCTGCTGTGATTTCGGTCTGTCTGGCTCAATGGTTGTCTTATTAAGGAATTTAATCACATCTCCCTCAGGCTCATCATGCCCTGAGATACTTGAGCTCTTTCTAGATTTCCCTACTAGATTATGAACTGCTAAAGAGTTTGTCTTTGCATATCCAGCTACTTAGCACAGGGACCTGGCACAGATTAAGCCCTATATAAATATTTATTGCAGGAATGAATGAGTTTTCTAATTTGAATGATTAGAGGAGTAAGTAATCAAGGCTAAAAGTTGAGAGAAAAAAAGTTTTAAACTGGGAGCAAGGTTTAAGCCCATTGGCTAGTATGTCTTGAATTCTAGTGTGTAAGAGACTCCACAAGAGCTTAAATCAGTGTCTGGGTCTAGGCTTCAAAAATTCTTACCCAGAAATAGATCTAGGGTGTGGTCCTGCAGTTTAGGGGTTCTGAGACAGGCAGCATAAGGACCCATGAGAAACATTGTTTTTGGTCCTATTTTTACATATTGCATTATTTCCACAAAAACTGAGTTTTTACTACATGTTTTAAGGGATGGAGAATGCCAGTGGACACCTTGTCAGCAAATGATTAATATGTGTTAGAAGTTACTTTTTGTAGGCCAGGTACAGTGGCTCATCCCTGTAATCTCAGCACTTTGAGAAGCTAAGGCAGAAGGATTCCTTGAGCCTAGGAGTTTGAGGTTGCAGTGAGTGATGATGACACCACTGCACTCTACCCTGGGCAACAGAGTGAGACCCTGGCTCAAGAAGAAATTTCTTTTTGTGTTCTCTGCCTAAGCCCCATATTTCCTTCTCCTATACTAAATGTACTGCTTTAGAGACTAAGGAAAAGTGGACACAAGAAACTGGTTCTGTTGCTGGTAGAGCAATTGTCCATTAGTTCATAGACGTTATAAACTGACAAAATTTTAAGCATGATGTTTTTATATAATTTACTTATAATCTATATGTGACTGAATTGATATTAGAATTTGTAGTTTTTGGTTTCTAGTATGACATTTAGCCTAGTAAATTTCTTTCCTTTGAATTTCTAATAGCCACTTTTTCGTTCATTTTAGTAGAATTTCTAATAGCCGCTTTTTCGTTCATTTTAATCAACCACTTTGTAAAGTCCACAACTATATGTGAATTCTAGACTCAGAGTTTTCAAGACATTGTTTTGCTCTCTTATCTGATAGAGTTTTTTTTTTTAAGAGCAGTTTTAGGTTCACAACAAAATTAAAGAAAAGGTACTGAGATTACCCACATACACCCTATCCCTACACATGTATAACTTCCCTATTAGCAACAGCCCACACCAGAGTGGTACATTTGTTACAATTGGCGAACCTACATTGATGTGTCATTATCACCCAGAGTCTGTAGCTTAAATTAGGGTTCACTCTTGGTGTATATTCTCTGGGTTTGGACAAATGACATGTATCTACCATCATAGTGTCATAAAGAGTAGTTTCGGTGCCCTAAAACTTTTAAATGCTTTTGATTTATAAATACAGCCTAGATTATTCATGTGGCACTAAGATTTCTAGTGTGCTTATTAACAGATGCTTTTGCTAAATTTGCAGATGGATTGAGTGATGAAAACAATGATGATCGAGTATTAAAATGCTGTCTTCAGCACCAGGAATTATTCCCTTGTTCTCTTGTTATTCTGTGCACGTAAGTTTCATAGTCATTTTACTTTTCCTTTTAAGGAATAACTATACCAAAGAATTTTTAAAACTCATACTCTTGTATCCACTGAACCAAGTATCAAAAACATACATAATTTTAAAATCTGCCAGTAAACATACTCAGTTATATCTGATAGTCTTATAATGTGTGAGCTCTAGAGGAATGAGATCTCAAATAGATGAAGTTTCATTTCAATTTATTCATATACTGTTCAGAAAACCTTTGAAAAAGCAGGATAAGTCAATTTAATATCCCTCCAAACTAGTTCTTATGGCAGAATTTTTTAGTCATGAGACAAGAAGATTATTTATTTATTTGTGAGGTGGAGGTAGTTTATGTTGCAATTGTGTTTTGGGTGCTTGTTATATAGTTAGACTGCCTGGTCTGGAGTCCTGGATCTACCACTCATCAGCTTTGTGACCCTGGATAAGTTGCTTTACTTAGATTCCTCATGTATAATAAACAGGGGGAATAATAATACCTGCCTCATGAGGTTATTGTGAGTATTTAATCAAATAATATATGTAAAGGACTTAGAATAGTGCCCAGTATATCTCAATAAGAGTTTTTCCCTCCTTCCTCCTATTTCTTACCCCCCCACTAATATTTTCATAACATAGTTCTAAGATAAAATGAATGTAATGCTAAGCAAAATTGTATTCATCATGTGTGAGAAAAGACTCTGAAAGGACAGAGCAATTTTAATTTGTAGTTTTAGTCTGAATCTTATTCACTGCAAAATGGAGTTTGTACAGTTTCATGATCATGCTAAAATTCTCTGTGTGAAATAGTTGTTATAGAAATCAATAGCCCTAAGATTTTTCTTGTAAGGGGGCTTGGTCAATGCTATTTATATAACCTATGTTATAAAGATAATGTTATTTTTGTAAGTAAAAGATATATTGGAGATTTTTATCTACAGATTTTAAATTATATTTTGATCTAGGACATGCTACCTTAGAGTTTGTTGAAAGCTGAAATAGAATTACTAATATGTAAACCATTTTGAATTTGAGGCAAACTAAATTTGAGAAATATTCTTTGTTATGTAATTGTTATTTTTTTTTAGTTCAGCTTAGAATGGAAATTAAATTCATAAGAATTTATTGATTCTCCATTATTTATGTATTCACTGTTTTGGGATTAATAGACATAACAGTTTTTAGTGATTGAAAATTTGTAGCTAAACCTTACTTTTAATTCTAGGATAGTGATGTTCATGTATATATGCTGAGAATCACTAAACTTTAACTAGATCCCATGTGTGTTGAGTTGCTATGTGGTTTATCTTATAAAAAATATTTTTTCCTCCTAACCTCAATCTTAGGGATGATAGAAATTTAAGAAACAAAGGCCTAATAAGTGGTGTGAAGTCACTCAGTAAAGAAGAATTGAATGCAGAGTTATTGTCTCTGAACACAGATGTATGTCATCAGCCTTGTATTTCTAAGCAACAGTTGAATGCAGGTAGTATTCTTACTGCAAATAATTAGAACTATATCTTATTTTATGCACTAAGATTATTTATAACATTGGAATTAATAATACAGTTTCTTCTTGTACACTTAAAATATCAAGGTTGGAATACTTGCTGGCATGAAAATTGTAGAAATAAGTGAAAATTATAATGGTAATCCAAAAGAAAACATAATTAACATTATTGCATTCTACATATACTTTTACATATTAATTTGTTTTTTGTCTGTACACTCACATTTTTACATATTTAGAATCACCCTGTGCATGCTGATTTGTACCTTGCAGAGTATCCCTTTGAAATTAATAGTTGTTGTAGGAAATATTCATTTGAAGTAAAGAGAATTTTTAAAAATTAGCTTCATGTTTATAACCTATTAATATAGTAAAAACTCAGCTAGTAATAGAGAAATTTACAAGACTCTAGTAATAGATTTCTTTTTTGAAATTTTAAATTAATAATTCAGGAAGGTAAAGGCAATACTGATATTTCATCTCTTTTTTTTGCCAGAATAATCTGGCGATTGATCTGTTGATATTTGATGGACTATTATATTAATATTAAATCTGACATTACTTACAAATCCATCCTACCTTTTCCCTCTGTGGGTAAAATAATATTTGAATTCTCTAATATTGTATGTGCGTATTATTAATATGTACAATTGTATAAATACTCATATATACACATATGCTACATATTTACCCTTTTTGGAAGTAACATATCTTTTGTCATAATATTCAAAATGGTATTTAGATAAAGAGTAATAGGGTATTCTAGTTATAGTTTTTCAGGGATATTGCACTTTCAGTTTGGTCATTATATTATTGTCATTTTGAATTCTTAGTTTGTATTTGTAGAGATAAGCCATTTAATAGTTTGAATTTTGCTGTAAGAAAATGACAGTTGTTTTCAGGTATCTAAACAGGAGTGTTAATGAAATGACATCATTGAAAATAGTAAAAGTTTCATTCAAAAGAGGAGGTTAAGCTGAAAATTTTGGTCCTGTCAAAACAATTTATTGATGTGGGCTGAGTTTAGAAAAATACTCTGTTTTGGGGGGAAAACCCATTTTGATCCATAGTTCTTGGTTTTCTGGTATAAATAAATCCAAGGCAATCTTGTCATTCTTTTTTTTTTAATAATTAAATTGTAGTTAAAATATCACACATTTCTTACATTTTTATTTGAGTAAAAATAGTTGCTTTTTTGTCAAAGAGATAAAGCATTTGCTAAATTAATATTTTATATTTATAATATTTTATATTATATCTAAAACAACTATCAGAGATAATGTTTCTAAATACTGTTTTGAAAATAAAGTATTGGTTTATTTTCTAGATAATTCAAATGCTAATTATATACGTGAAATGTTTATTGTTTGTGGCCAAACACTAGTTTTATATTTATATAAAATATTTATTATTAGTGTCCTAAATAAAGCCTATACTATTTGTTTTAAAGAAGCAACACTCTTGGGAGAGAGCTATGAGAAAGAATCTACAAATTCTGGACTGTCCATTCTACTTGAAGGCATCATATCTGATCTTGAAAAATCTCTTGGAACAGCTTTATCTTCAATATTAGAAACAGAAATGAAAATTGCTTTTGGAAACCTCTGGATGGAGGTGATTAGTTCATCTCTGTTGAAAAATTTTTTTTATTGCTAAACATTTGTTATTTTAAGAAATGTTACTTGTATGAAATGCATAAGCTTCATTGTAATAATTTATATTACATTCAATTTTTCTTCAAGTTTTGAAATAACTTTTTGACAGTTAAATGATGGATATGTCTTAAGGGTTAGAAATATGTTTCTCATTTTTTCACTCAGCAAATATTTATTGTGCATCTACTATATGTCAGACATGCTGCCCCCGTGTTGCTTAAATTAAATTCAGAAAAACTTCTCTCATTTAATTTGATTTGAGTCAAAATCTCTAATATAAGGAATCCCCTTGGCACTATGTATTTAGAAAAAGAATACGTATTTTGGCTTATGCCATGTAAATGTAAAAATCAGAGTAAAAATTGATCATATTATTAATAGCAAGATATTTTTAATTTTCTTTAGATTCTTATCTTTTCTATAATCAATAAAATACCATATTTAATAATAGTGGTCTTAAAAGTTTTGTTTAATGTTTGTTTGCTATTTACATTTATAGCTAGGAGAAACATTATTCCCCATCAATTGTACCTTGTATCTATTCTAGCTATTCAGTGAGATTCTACTATTTGCCAATATGGTGTGTTTGCTACTTAATTACATTATCAGGTGTTGAATCAAAATGATGAACAATTATCAAAAAATACTAGGAAAGTTGGTATTTCGTACTAGAGATAAGGAAAGTCATTGCAAATAAATGATTCAGAAAAAGGAAGTGTTGATATGTTGTAGAACTAAATGATCAATCTTCATAAAGGTGTTTGGAAGAGTGTAGCAAGTGGCAATTATATTTAACATCTTTTTTCTATATAGTTTTCCCACAGTTATATGAAATAATTAGAACAGTGGTCCCCAACCTTTTTGGCACCAGAGACTGGTTTCGTGGAAGATAATTTTTCTACAGACCTGGCGGTTTCAGGATGGTTTCAGGATGATTCAAGCACTGTGCAGTCAAACCTCTCTGCCAATGATAATCTGTATCTGCAGCTGCTCTCCAGCGCTAGCATCACCGCCTCAGCTCCACCTCAGATCATCAGGCATTAGATTCTCATAACAAGTGTGTGACCTAGATCCCTCACATATGCAGTTTATGGCAGGGTTCATGCTCCTGTGAGAATCTAATGTCACCAGTGATCTGACAGGAAGTGGAGTTCAGGTGGTGATGCGAGCGATGGGGAGCAGCTGTAAATACAGATGAAGCTTCCATCCCTCTCCCGCCGCTCACCTTCTGCTCTGTGGCTACTGACCAGTACCGGTCCATGCCCAGGGATTGGAGACTGCAGAATTAGATTGATTTTTCTCATAGAAATGCCTGTGTTGAAGAGTAGATTGAAGACATTTGCTGATTAAAACTATACTTTCTCAAATTAAAACTATGCTTTCTTTTTGCATGTTTGGTTTCTGAAACTATAAAGATTAATACCTAATATGAATTTTACCAAAACAATTTCAATGGAATTAGCATTTTAAGATTATGATTGACTTTTAATAAAGCATCTTTTAATTTAAAACAAATTGAACTAATCTTGCCCAGAAATATATGTAGTAATTCCTAAATAGGTAATTTTAAAAATAGGAATAATAAATCCATAGGTGCTAATTTTTTATAAATATTCTTTAGATGCTGTACTTGAAACCACCATGGACTCTAATACATTTATTACAGTGCTTTAAAAAACATTGGTTGGCTGTATTTGGATTAGTTATGGAAAAGAACGTGCTTTTAACTATTGAGAGCCTGTATGAAAATCTCCATAAAGGTATGAATCTTTTACTTTTCTCTTTAACAGTGTTGTATTAAAGTATTAAGTCACATTAGTGGATATATTTCATGTGATGTGAAGATGAATTAATGAAAAATTTGTCAATTAGTTCCTAATCATTTATGTTCTACTTTTTAAAGGGAATTTGTGGCAGCTGGGTGCATGAATGCTATTCATAGAGCTTGTGACTATAAATGGTATCAATGTTGATATTCTTGGATATTGTGATATATTATTTTTAATGATGTTTACTTTGAAAACTTTTAAAACTATGTTTAACAGTCTATTCAGGTATGCAAATAGATTTTTTTTGTTTCTCACTGTTCAACACACAACTTTGAGCACATTTTATGTACTAATTTCCAAAACAGTATGTCAAAATTTCTGTCTAAACTATAGGAAACATTTGGAAATGTTTGGCTTTTGTGCACAGTGAATTTTAGAACTGGAAGAGACCACAGTGAACCACTTATTTGGTGGTTTTTAAACTATGCTGAACAGAATTTTGGGTTTCTTGAAATGCCTCTGCCGCTGCAGATTGGGGATGGAAAGATTGGTGGGGCGGCCTGGTATTGCATAATGAAGCCTTTGGCTCTCCACCCCAACTTTAGCCAGAGCAGCTTCTTAAAATTTTGTTTATATATGGAGATTCCATGTAATTGAAAAAGAGTTTCTCTGCTAAGAAAAAAAATTGCAGAGAAGCAGCGATCTAATGTTATTAAAGTGTATGTTTTACGATCAAGGAAACTAGCTCTGAGATGGTAAGTGACTTGTCCAAAGTCAAACAGCTAGATTTGTCTTGCTATACCTTTAAAAGGCAAAGTATAACTGTTGTTTGAAGCTCAGTTGGTTCTTGACTTTTTTCAAACTCCTCACATAAAGTGATCTGTTTGTTATTTTACATATTAGTTATATGTAGTCTGTTTCTAAAAAATTACTGTGGTGGCTTATAACAAATAACCTGAGTACAAGAGGGCCATTATCTTAGATTTAAAGGCACAAAATCCAGGTAATAAATAATAAGATGATATACCGTAAAACATATACAGACAATTATTGCAACACTTGAGCGCAGATTTTAACACTAAGTTTCCTGAAGGCTAAGACAAAAAGGCATATTCTATGATAGGTGTACCTCATTCTCTGTATTTTCCCTGAAGTGTAAACTCTTTAAAAATGAGTTGTACTCATAGAAGGAGAGAGTAGAATAGTGGTTACCAGAGGATGGGGAAGGGAGGGAAGGGGAAGATCGTGAGAGGTTGGTCAGTGGGTGCAAAGCTACAGTAAGATAGGAGGAATAAGTTCTAGTATACTATTGCATAGTAAGATGACTAGTGTTAACAATTATGTATTACATATTTCAAAATAGCTGGAAGAGAGGTTTTTGAATGTTCTTATCACAAAGAAATGATAAATGTTTAAGGTAATGGATGTGCTAATTATATGATTTAATAGTGTAATTTATAAATGTATTGAAATATCACAATGCACTCCATAAATATGTACAATTATTATGTATCCATCATAAATAAAATAAATTAACAAAAATTCTGTCTAGGGAATTTAAAGCACCTAGTCGTTCCCTTACATCTTATCCATGGTAGATGTTAGATGAATGTCTATTTCTAAAAGTTACCAATTTTTTAAAGAAAGATATTTTCCTAGCATTTCCTTTAATTGTAGAAGTTGTTTATTAAGGATATTATTATATAAGAGGCATGGAACAACATACTGGACATATCTTCAAAGCAATTTTATAAAACATGTGGAAACATTTTTCATATCTTTTACCAGGGGCATAATATAGTTGATTCTTTTAAAAGAGAAAGTCTATAAACTATGTATGATCTTGAACAAGGTTAGTTTAAAAAAATGGGATATCCAGTTGCCATCTTCCATTTATTTGTTTTTCCAGGGATGGGGAGTTCTGTTCTTACACGTAGCTGAGAGGTGATAGATGGCAGCTCTAACTAGCAGTAGGGAGAGAAGTGAAGATGTGCTAACTGTACCTTCTGCTAAAAAATCATTTTTGCAATCATTATGTGTATACTTTATGGGCCCTCGATCTAGAAGAATTTGATGCCTAATGTTTAGTGACTTATGAAGAATGTGTAATAGGATTATATTAATAAAAGTATATCTAAGCTAATTTTGAATTAGAAAAATCATAGTTTGTGATTTTATTTACTATCTTTTAATAGTATCCTCAGCTGTTGAATTACATGTGTTTAACTTCAGTATGCCAAACATGTATCCTTAGGTCAATTCCTAGAAAATTGTGTGAAAAATGACTCATAATTTTTTGACTTTGTTATTCATATTAACTTTAATTATTGCCCTTTATAAGCATTAAACTGTTATATCCATGTTTCTTTTTTGGTTATGTCTGTGTACTGATGTCATCATTGTTATTTTCCCTTTTCCCATAATCTTAATAAAGAATTTTTGTAAGACAGAAATGAAATGATGAATTCAAGGATATAAGCCCTACTAGACATAGCCTGAATTGGTGAAGCACCCTTAAAAGAAATGGTGTCCTATTATATCTTCCTCGGGAGATTTACTAGGTTCATCAAATCCACAGTCTGTCCTATATATAGCATCTCGTATCTCTCATCGCTCTTTTCCCACAGGATTTTAAACTAGTCATTGACTTTAAAAAGAACTAAAAGTATTCCTGCAAGGAATACTGGCTTTATTTATTTATTTATTTTTTGGATAAAGGGGAAGGCAGCTTGGCTTGGCTGTAACCATCACATTATATTAGAGTTTCTGAATATTGTGGAATGAATTATTAAAATATACTTTTAAAATTTCATTTGACCCTTCAGGATTTCACAAGCAAGTTCTTGTTGTCTGATACAGAGAATCTCTTTATTTTTTAACTCATAGTGCTAGTGAACAACCATCCTAATATTTCAGAATATAATAGAGTCTCTGAAACTGAACATTAAAACAAAAACAAAGCAAACATATTGTAGCATGATTATTTTGAAAACTGTTACATAGTATTCTGCCTTAATAATGGAAAGAATTTTTTCTGTTCTGTGTTTTGTGATTAGAAAGTTACTTAATTTCATTGTTTATGACTTTTTAAATTTCTGAAATGAAAGATGGTAATCTTTCCTAACTAGTTTAAGAATTTAACATAAATGATTTTAGTACCTTGAGAGAAAATTGTTATACATTTGAATTATTATTTGTAGATTTTCTCACCTTAATTCATAGGAGAAAAAAATTTGCAGGCTTCTCCTGCTTCTCACTGTTCCCCTGATTATTTATTTTTTGCTGAAATTTTGTTGTACACACAGAGATAACACCTTTTTTTCAGTAAATCTAATGTTAAGGTTCATGTAATGGAATTGAAGGTAAGTCACTACATGATAACTGAGTTGATTATGAAAGGTACCACATATAATTTACATGCTTACTACATAAGGGTAACCCTTCTGATGCCTCCATAGTTATATGAAACAGCCTCATCTGTATGTGAAACAACCTCATCTTTGAAAATCTGTGGTTTGACTTGTTTGTTTGGTGATAATCTCTCTTTTCTGAAGAACGTAATATTCTTTCACTTTACCTTCAATTTGAAGTTCACCATGTTGAGGGAACTCCTGGTATCTGAGTGCAGAATACCAGAATCAACTGTGGAAGGACTTTGTCTATAACTAAAAATCTGTTTAATTGTTGCTTTTTACACCAGAGGGCTAAATTAGGAGTGTTGTGTAGGTGTAAATGTGTGCTCTTCTTAAATTTCAAAATTAATATTAGTGTTCCAAAAACATTTGTATGTTGTATACTCATTCTTACATATTTTTCTTTCTTAATTTTCTTTTACTAGCTAATAAAACAGTGGATTTTACAACAGTAAAATTCCTGCTACAAGATTCTAAAAGTTTGTTACATGCTTTCAGCACAAGGTCAAATTATGATGGTATTCTTCCACAGGCCTTTGCTCAAGTAAACAAATTGCTCCAGACATTTGCAGAGGTAAGAGACTTTTGTAATGCCGTTTAGAATAGCTAATTACATATGTTCTAAAAATGTATTTAACAGACAGCTGTAGGTAAAGGATAATTTAATTCTAACTTATTCTCACATACCAAAGGTATTAAGTAAATATTAAATGAATTGAATGGATAGTAAGCAAATCTTATCACAAGTTATAAAACGCACATCCTTTTATGGAAGCATTTTTGCAGTAGTCGTTGGTATTTTATGTTGTTTCATGTATGGATAGAAGAAAGGTAGGCATTGTTCTTTGACTCCCCTTTCTAGTGCTCTAGGCCAGGGCATCTCACATATGTCAAAAACACATAGGAAATTTTTTTAAACATGAAGATGCCAAGACTCTTTCAACCCTTACTAAATCAAATTTTTGGCAGTGGTACCCGGTAACGTTATTGTTCTTGTTTTACTTTTTATTTTGAAGTAATTTCAAACTTACGAAAAAGTTGTAAGAGTAGTACAAAGAATTCCTGTATATTTATTTCCTTTATCCTGATTCCCCAAATGTTAGCATTTTATCACATTTGCTTTATTGTTTTCCTTATCTATCTAGCTGCCTAATTATCTGTCTACCTATGTACTATCCACATTTTTTTCTGAGCTATTTGAGAATATGTTGCAGATATGATGCCCTTTTCCCCCTGAATAATTTCCACGTGTATTTCCTAAAAATAAAGAAAATTATAAGGAAAAACCAAGTTTTCAAACTTACAGTTAACATTTTTCCCCATTCTATTAGATACTTTTTTAAAACCTAAGTTAATATTTTTTCCCCAAGTTGATGTTTTTAAAAAATCAATTGAATCAATAATATATATCTTTTACTCTGCTTTAAAATATACTCAGAACTCTTCTGTTCTTAAATATAGTACTTTTCATTGGCCATGCTATTTACTGCAGTCTTCTTCCATCAACTACCAAACTCCTTATAAAAGCTGTCAATAACCTGTGTTATATTTTTTTCACTCACTTATTCCTTAATCCTTTACAAGTAGAATTCTCTTTACAGAACTAAAAGAAACTATTGGTTGTCATTTGCTTTCTAATTATCAAATTCACCCTTTTCTCTTTCTTCTACCTTCTTAGCCTTTCTTCATCACTTGATGTTGTCTATCCCCTCTCCTGAAATCTGTCTCCCTTGGGTACTGTTGGTATTGTTTACTTCTGATTCTTCACCTGTCTTATTTTTGCTAAGTCTGACCTTTCCTCCTTCAATTTGTCGACCCCTTTACCTTCTTTTTTGCTGTATTCTCCTCCAACAATCTCATCTACTTCTAAGGCTTGTCTTTGTGAGCATGACTCTCAACTGTATTTTTTAATCTGCAGACCTTCATATCCAATTACCTGCTAGAAATCTTTACCTAGGTATCTTTTTATACCTCAAAGTCAATATGTACCTAAAAAACAAGCTTGTGTTCTATTCCTCCCCTTTTTCTTATTTGCAAGCAGCCTTTTCTTCTTGGCTTTACAACAGGAGGCCATAAAATTTGGAAGCACAGACAAATATACATTAAATAGTTTGTTGGTATTACCTTATAATATGTGATATATTCAGTGTATTGTCCCTCATCAGCAATGCATAGTTTAGTGTGCTATTTAAAGTATGGCATATTCAGTAGCATTTCCATCACCTCCTGCATATGCATCTGAGATTTGTTGCTTCAAAGTATTTATATGTTTGACTTTTAGTAAATAAAACTATATCTGTACATTCCTCTGGAGAAGTAATCAAGAAGGTTCAATCTATTTAAAACATACACACACATACACACATTTCTGATTTATGGTCACTGTAAGTTTCTATTATTTGTATCATTATTATTCTAGGCATCTAGATTAAAAAAAATCTTAGGGTCTGCCTCACTCTCTAAATCTAGTTTTTGGCCAAGTCTTTTAAAACACCTTTTTGCATTTTTTTTTTTTTTTTTACTGGATTGTAAGGTGCTTCAAGGCTTGACTATTCCTGTTTATCTTTGTATTCTAGGTGTCGCTATCTAGTTCAATACTGTATCTGTGAAAGTATTCAGACAGCATTCTTAGATTGACATTATCATGTTAGCCAAGAAAGGTTACTAAGATAAATAGATTGGAGATACTGTTTGATTTAGATGGAAAAGGAAAATATCTTTTCTAGCTCTGATGTTTTTCTGGGAGCATTCTGTACATAATAAGAGAAAAAGAGTAGCCTGCACTTCTTAAAAAGCTAGACCATTTGTAAGCACAGTTAGCATTTTGTTTTTCTCATTTACTAATGAAGAACTAGCTGCATTTTATGTAATCTTATTTCCTCAGGTCAAGACAAAATTTAAGCCAAATTCTTCAGAAAACATGGTGAATAAAAAGCAGGAAGACACTTCTTCAGTGAAGTCTCATAACCAAGAAATCACTGTTTGCTCGAGTTCTCATCTTCCCCAACCCAACAGACATCAGGAAATCTGGTCTATCCTAGAGAATGTTTGGATTATAATATATCAGAACAGGTATATTTTTAAAAATTGACATTATAATTACACATATTTAGGGGTACAGTTTGACATTTTGATACATATATATGTTGTAAAATGATCAAATCAGGGTAGTTAGTGTATCCATCATCTATCTCATGCATTTATCATTCTTTGTGGTGAGCACATTCAAAAGTCTCTCTTCTAGCCATTTTGTAATGTACGATACTTTACTGTTAACCATAGTCACCCTACTATGCAATAAAACACCAGAACTTATTTACAATTAAGATTGTAACTTTGTGCTTGTTGACCAACCTCTCTCCGTTCTTCTCTCCCCCATTCCCTTCTCAGTCTCTGGTAACCGATGTTCTATTCTCAGCTTCTATGAGATCAAATGTTTTTGTTTCTTTTTAAGATTCCACATGAGTGAGATTATGAAGTATTGTGGTATTTGTGTGTTTGGTGTATTTCACTGAACATGCCCTTCAGGTTTGTCCATCTTGTTAAAAATGACAGGATTTCATTCTTCTTTTATGGCTGAAAAGTATCCCATTGTATATATATTACATTTTCTTTATCCCTTCATCTGTTGATGGACACTTAGATTGATTTCATATCTTGGCTATTGTAAATAATGCTATAATAAACATGGGAGTGTAGATATCTCTTTGACATTCGGATTTCATTTCCTTTGGATATATACCCAGTATTAGGATTGCTAGGTCATATGGTAGTTCTATTTTTAATTTTTTTTTTTTTTTTTGAGACAGAGTCTCACTCTATTGCCCTGGCTAGAGTGCTGTGGCATCAGCCTAGCTCACAGCAACCTCAAACTCCTGGGCTTGAGCAATCCTTCTGCCTCAGCCTCCCGAGTAGCTGGGACTACAAGGCATGCGCCACCATGCCCGGCTAATTTTTTACATATATTTTTAGTTGGCCAATTAATTTCTTTGCATTTTTAGTAGAGACGGGGTCTCGCCCTTGCTCAGTGGTTTTGAACTCCTGACCTTGAGCGATCCACCCGCTTCAGCCTCCCAGAGTGCTAGGATTACAGGTGTGAGCCACCGCGCCCGGCCTCTATTTTTAATTTTTTGAGGAACCTCTATACTGTTTACTATAATGGCTGTATTAATTCACAATTCTGCCAACAGTGTGTAAGTGTTCCCTTTTCTCTCCATCCTCGCCAACACTTGTTTTCTTTTGTCTTTTTGATAATAAATGGGAGTGAGGTGGTATCTCATTGTGGTTTTGATTTGCATTTTTTCATATATTTGTTGGCCATTTGTATTTCTTCTTTCAAAAATCTTTATTAAGTTCTTTTGCCCATTCTTAATCAGGTTATTTGTTGTTTTCATTGTTAAGTTCCTTATATATTCTGAATATTGGCCCCTTGTCAGATGTTTAGTTTACGGATATTTTCTCCCATTGTTTCTTTTGCAGTGCAAAAGCTTTTTAGTTTGATGTGATCCCATTTTTCTATTTTTGGTTCTGTTGCCTATGATTTCGAGGTCTTATTAAAATAATTTTTGCCCAGCCCATTGTCACACAGTGTTTCCCTTGTTTTCTTCTAGTAGTTTCATAGTTTCAGGTTTTACATGGAAGTCTTTAATCCATTTTGAGTTCACTTTTTTGTTAGAGATATGGTTAGAGATGTGGATCTAGTGCCATTCTTCTGCATGTGGATAGCCAATTTTCCTAACTTCACTTATTGAAGAGACTATCTTTTCCCCAAGGTATGTTCTTGGCACCTCTGTCAAAAATCAACTGGGCTATAGATGGGGGTTAATTTCTTTCTGGGCTCTCCATTCTGTTCCATTGGTCTATGCATCTGTTTTATGCCAGTACCATATTGTTTTGGTTACTATATCTTTGTAGTATATTTTGATATGTGATGCCTCCAGCTTTGTTCCTTTTTGCTCAGAATTGCTTTGGCTGTTGGGTCTTTTATGGTTCCATATGAATTTTTGGATTTTTTTTTTCTATATTTGTGAAGACTGTCATTGGTATTTTGATAGAGATTGCATTAAATCTGTAGATCACTTTGGGTAGTATGATCATTTTAACAATATTAATTCTTCCAGTCCATAAACATGGGATATCTTTCCACATATTGTGTCCTCTTCAGTTGTTTTCATTAATGTTTTATAGTTTTCAATATAAAGATCTTTCACCTCCTTGGCTAAGTGTGTTCCTAGGTATCTTACTTTTTTTGTAGCTATTGTAAATGGAATTGCTTTCTTTATTTCTTTTTCAGTTAGTTTGTTATTGGCATATAGATATGCTACTGATTTTTATATGTTGATTTTGTATCCTTCAACTTTATTGAATTTGTTTATTAGTTCTGATAGATTTTTGGTAGAGTTTTAGGGTTTTCTAGGTATAAAATCCTATTGTGTGCGAACAGGGACAGTTTGACTTCCTTCTTTCCAATTTGGATTTCTTTTATTTCTTTTTCTTTACTAATTGCTCTGGCTAGAACTTCCAGTACTGTGTTGAATAGAAGTAGTGAAAAGTGGTCATCCTTGTCTTGTTCTTGATCTTAGAGGAAAAGCTTTCAGCATTTCCCCTTTCAGTATGATGTTAGTTTTGGGTTTGTCATATATTGCCTTTATTGTGTTGAGACACGTACCTTCTATACCTGATTTGTTGAGAGTTTTTATCACAAAGGGATGTTGAATTTTGTTAAATGCTTTTTCAGCATCTATTGAAATGATATGGTTTTTGTCTTTATGTTAATGTGGTATATCACATTTATTGATTTGTGGTAAATTGAACCATCCTTGTATCCCTGGTTGAATCCCACTTGATCATAGTGAATAATGTTTGAATTTGGTTTGCTAGTATCTTGTTGAGAATTTTTGCACTTATATTTATCAGGGATATTGGCCTGTGGTTTTTTGTTGTTGTGTCCTTGTTTAGTTTTGGAATCAGGATAATGCTGGCCTCATAAAATGAGTTCGGAAGTATTCCCTCCTCTTAAATTTTCTAGAATAATTTGAGGAGAATTGGTGTTAGTTCTTCTTTAAATGTTTGGTAGAATTCAGCAATGAAGCCATCAGATCTGGAGCTTCCTTTGATGGGAGAGTCTCTGCCACTGCCTCAGTTTTGTTACTTGTTATTGGTCTTTTCAGGTTTCCTACTTTTTCGTGATTTACTTTTGGTGGATTTTATGTGTCTAGGAATTTATCTATTCTTTGTTATTAGATTTGCTAGTGAATTGTTGTTCATAATAGTCTCTATGGCCCTTTGTATTTGTGTGATATCAGTTGTAATGACTCCTTTTTCATCTCTGATTTTATTTGAATCTTCTTTTTTCATAGTCTATCTAAAGGTTTGTCTTTTTTTAGGGTTTTCCATTATAGTTATGTACATGATGATGTTTCAGTCAACAATGGACCACATATACAACAGTCATCCTGTAAAATAATATCATATTTTTGCTGTACCTTTTCTATATTTAGATTTATTTAGATACACAGATACTTGGCATTGTGTTACAGTTGCCTACAATGTTTAGTATAGTACCATGCTGTACCGGTCTGTAGCCTAGGGGCAATAGGCTATACCATATAGCTTAGGTGTGTAGTAGGTACCATCTAGGTTTGTGTAAGTACGCTCTATGATGTTCACACAATGACAGAATTGCCTAACTGCGTTTCTCAGAATGTATCCTTGTCATTAAGTGATGCATGACTCTATTACTGTTACTCATTGAATAGTTAATGTTTGGGTTACTAATGTACTAGATTGTCTTCTGGGTATGGTGGTTCATGCCTGTAATCCCAGCACTTTGGGAGGTGGAGGCGGGAGGAACCTTCCTTTTAATGATGAACAAAGAAAAGTTGAAGTATACTGTAAATAGTACAATCATTTCTCATTTCTTACTTCACAGATTTAATTATCAGAACAGCCATGATGTCCATAGGATCTTTGTATATACTTTCCCTATTATGACTGTTTTATAGCCATATTTTATGTATTTGCTGTAAGTTGTGGAATCCAGGGAAAATCAACTTACCAGTCCATGAACATTGCTTTCAGCCAACTTCTAAGTGCATTAGCATGTAGGCCATCCATTATACTTTTTTGATTTAGCCCAGATGATTTTGAACACATGTATATTTAAGTATAGACATATAGATGTATAGATAGGTGATAAGTTTATACAAAGAGGTGTGTGTTTCAAACTTACTGCACTAGAACTAAAATAAAAATCATTTAAATAAGGTTTAAGAAATGCCAGAGAAGATTCTCAAAGGTAAGAGCAACTGCAGAGGTACATTTTAGTCAAATATTCATTCTTTCATTTTATTCATCTATTGATCAAACATGTACTGATCATCTGCTATGTGCCAGGCACAATCTAGGTACTGAGAACATAAGTATTAGTGAGAAAAATAGGCAAAAATATTTATCTGCATTCTAATGGTAAGAGTTGGGCAAATAAAATATAAGCAGGCTAACAACCAGAAAAACTATTATTAGAGCAAATAGACAACCTACAGAATGGGAGAAAATATTCGCTCTCTACACTTCCGATAAAGGCTCTGATGACAAGAATCTATCTAGAACTCAAAAGAATTAACAAGAAAAAATCGAACAATCCCATCAATAAATGGGCAACGGAAATGAACAGAAACTTTTCCAAAGAAGACAGAATAATGGCCAGCGAACATATAAAAAAATACTTAACATCTCTAATCATTAGAGAAATGCAAATCAAAACCACAATGAGATATCACCTATCCCCAATGAGATTGGCCTCTATCAAAAAATCCCAAAACAACAAATGCTGGCCAGGATGTGGAGAGACAGGAACACTCTTACACTGCTGATGGGACTGCAAATTAGTGCAACCTCTGTGGAAAAGAATTTGGAGATTCCTCAAAGAGCTAAAAATAGAAATACCATTCGATCCAGCAATAACATTATTAGGCATCTAC
>CAUYRT010086750.1:0-18388 GCA_963574885.1 Lepilemur ruficaudatus | reverse complement strand
CCACCATGCCCGGCTAATTTTTTCTATATATTTTTAGTTGGCCAATTGATTTCTTTCTATTTATAGTAGAGACGAGGTCTCACTCTAGCTCAGGCTGGTTTCGAACTCCTGACCTTGAGCAATCCACCCGCCTCGGCCTCCTAGAGTGCTAGGATTACAAACGTGAGCCACCGCGCCCGGCCTTAACTTGGTTTTATCTTCAGAATTTATTGAAAAGATCATCTTGTATCTACCACGTCTTATCTTGTGATTCTTAAACGGTATTTGACTACATTCAAAGCTTTTCTTATCTTAAAGAATATTTACTACAAACTATTTTTGTTAAAGCCTCCTCTTGGAACAACAATGCAAAGAGATTTCTACCTAATTCTCTGTTATCTGTAATTTTCTAGGGATGGCCATGCCCTCTTCCAAAGTTCCTTTAGGGCTTGTCTGATTTAAAATAATAAATAAATATAAATAAATAAATAAATAAAAATAAATAAATAAAAAATAAAAATAATAAATAAATATTGAGGATGGGATCCCACATTATAATGTCCCCCAACATTCCAGCATATTGTGTCACCATGTGAGAGAGAAGAAACATAGTATCAGTCAGGTGTGTATTAGAATGCGAACACAGCTACATTAGCGGTAAAATAAAGACCCAGTTTGGCATTTTTAAAGCTCATAACTTTTTGTCAAGATATAAACCAAAGATGAAGGAAGAAAAGCTCTGAGGCCATGCTAGCATGCCTCTCCCTGGTTGTTTCAATCATGCTATACTTTTGTTGAAAGGTAGAGTTAGGGCAATATGCACACGGTAGCAAATATTCCTCTAATGACACAGTCATTTGGGATGAATCTGAGTTTTAATTTGGCTGAGGAGGGGATGAGTTATTGGGAAAAGTCTGCTCTACCAGGGTATCAGCAGTGCATGTAACAGGTGAGGTCTGCTAGGAGATCTGAAGGGTCCTGGTTTGGGGACACTTGCTATTTGAACAGAAGTCTAATGTTTTATGAATTAAGGATTGAGGTCCTCCGTATATGTATACAAGAAAAGAGAAGGAGTTGAATCATGGGATTTGAGTTCGTTAGGAGAAATTTGAGAAAAATTGTCCTTGTGCTATAAGTTAAGATACTTTAAGAATGTTCAGTAAGGAAGGATATTTCAAATACTAATAATATGCTAAAGGAAATCATATTTGCGTTGTATTATTACCAAAGGTCAAACTTAGCCTAGGCTAGAAAAAGGCAAAACAAGACTTAGAAACTCGAGGCTCCTGATTCCCAGGCCCTTTCCCACTATACCCTGTTGACATATGAGATATGAAAAACCAAGAGTTCTTGGTGGAGATCCAAACACACATTAATTTCCATTGCTCTGTTTACCTGTAAGAAATAAATGATCCACCTTGGCATCAAAAATACACATCAGCTCCCTTACTATCATTTCGTGAAGTTAAAACTACCTGTTAATCAATACAAGCAAGCATAAAAATAGTTATAGGACATGATCTCATTCTATTTTATTTTTTAAATTTTAAGCTTTCAACTTTGATATAGTTATAGTTTCACTTGTACTTGTCAGAAATACTACAGAGAGATTCTATAAACCCTTTTTCCAGCCTCCCCCAATGGTAACATCTTATATAATTATAGTATGGTATCACAGCCAGGAAGTTAACATTGCTATAATCCACTGGCCTTCCTCAGATTTCAGTGATTTTACATGCACTCGTGTGCGTGTGTCAGAGTGTGTGTCTGTGTGTGTATTTAATTCTGTGCAGTTTTATCACGTATTTGTAATGGTAGGACCACCACCACAGTCAAGATACAGAACAGTTCCATCTCACGGAACCATGGTACTACGTTTTTATAGCCACTCCCTCCCAACCTCACTCCCTAACTCATAACAGCAACTAATCTGTTCTTCCTCTTTATACATTTGTCACTTTACAAATGCTATATATAAAGAATTATATGGTATATAATCTTTCTTTTTTTGAGACAGGGTTAGTGGCATCATCACTGCAACATTGAACTCCTGGGCTTGAGACATCCTCCTGCCTCAGCCTCCCAAGTATCTGAGACTACAGGTGCGTGCCTCCATGCCCGGCTAATTTTTCTATTTTTTGGAGAGACAGGGTCTTGCTGTTGATCAGGCTGGTCTCAAACTCCTGGCTTTAGACAATCCTCCTGCCTCAGCCACATTCTCAACTGTATCTGGAGTTATCATATTTTTTGTTTTGGCCCTTTTGATAGGTATGTAGTGATATCGCATTAGGATTTTAATTTGCATTTCCCTAGTGTCTAATGACATGGAACATCTTTTCATGTGCTTATTTACCATCTGTATATCTTCTTTGGTGAAATTTGTTCTTGCCTTTTGCCCCCTTTCTAATTATTTCTAATTGTTTGCTTTGTTTCATTGTTGAATTTGGAATGTTCTTTAAATATTCCAGATACAACTTCTCTGTTGGATGCGTGGTTTGCAAAGATTTTCTCCCAGTCTGTAGCTTGTCTTGTCATCCTCTTTAACAGGGTGTTTCACAGAGCAAAAGTTTTGATTTTTGTTTTATTTTATGTTTGATGAAGTCTAGTTTGCCAATTTTTGCTTTTATGGATCATGCTTTTGGTATCCAACTTCATTTGTATCCTTATTTTCTTGAAATATGAATATTTGCAGCTAAAAGGAAACCTTTGAGTAGAATACTGTTGTGAGTTCCCTACGTTTTTTGCATGTTCATCCATTTGCTCATGTTGGGTGAACTTGGATTGTTTGCTTTACAGCCAGTTGTGCAGTGCAGGTGACGTCTGGAACACTGGTAATTACCAGCTGCATTTATGAAGATATTTCCCTCTGTTGCCATAATTGATGTTCTTTCTCAGGCTTTGTAATGGTTCTGGTTTTGAGGATTGTGCTAGTTGGTATAGGCTCCAAGCTACAATCCTAGGCTGCTGAATGTACAACAGCTGTTTTGTTTTATTGCAGAGAGTCTGTGTAGCATAGAGCAAAGTGCGTGCATGGAATTCCAAGGCAGTTATGCCCAAACTTGACTCTTCCAAGCTATGTGAACCCTCCATACTTCTGTATTCTTATCAGTAAAATGGGGGTAAAAATCCTAACGATTTCATAAAGTTTCCATGAGAATAAAATGAAGTAATGTATGTAAAGCACTTTACAGAGGATCTGGCTTACAAATGTGCTGAATAAATATTAGCGATTCTGATCATAACTTTTCCTTTCTGTATGCATTTACTCTCAGACGATTTCCACCTAAAGTGAAGAATTTTCAAGTTCCATAGCTACTGCCCATGCCCTTATCAATATCTTTAAGAAGAACATGGAGGTCTTAAGGTAAAAGCATTAACTGTCTTTGGCCCCCTAAAGGAGGGTGAGAACAATGGACATGCATGGAAATGATAAATACTGAGGAGTTATAGGGTGAGGGGCACCCACAACATGGTTGCCAAACTCACCAGCTTGGAACAATTTGTGCACCAGTATCAGAGGGTTCAGTGGATTTCTGCATCAGCTACCTACAGGATTTATTTTTCCCTATAACCTCAGTTTATAAACTGTGGCCAGGATCTGTTTTTTCTTTCTAGATTAAAACACAAAGCTCATTAATAAAAATCATTATCAAAGCAATACATATGATCATTGGGAAAGTGTTATCATGCAAGGCTTGGAGTTGGAGCCATAGAAACATGGAAAAGAAATTTATTATTGTGATGAGCGAGTTAAGAGATGGAAATAGGCAGGAACCTTGATCATCTCTGCTGATTCCTTTGTGGTCTCATCTCGTACAGCATCAGAACATCCCCATGAGACAGATAAGATTTGAATATCGTTCCCATGTTACCAAAAAGGAAGATGAATAATAAAAAATTAACATGTTCAAGGTTATAACTTGAATTTTAGAAATACAACTATGCCTCTTGATTCCCATTTAGTGTCCTGATACTCGCTAAACTATCTCTTTATCTCACTTCAATTGCTACCTCAAATTATATTGGTAAGCCCATATTCCACAGTCTTTTTTCTCTGGGGGAATGGAGAATGACAGGCTTTCTATCATCCATCTTTGCTTTAGAATGAAATGTGACTTTTATGTAACTATCGTAATATATGTATGCAGTAAAAATGCCTTGCAGTCGGAAAGTGCTACAAATAAATTGGGAAATGAAGACTGATGTGTCACTGAAAGGTTATAATTTTCAATTCTCAGCATGAGTCAGACTCCATGTGCCAATGCTCCCTTGAAATGGGGTTGACAGTTCTCCAGCATTAAGTAGAAACACCATAGAATTCATCTCATGCATTATGAATGTCTTGCATCCACCCCCACAAATGACACATGGAACTTGGAGCTCCTTGTTGGAGGAGTGAACCCAAAAGCCTTGTATCCTGACAGTAATGTTTTCCTGTTAGGTTTGTACATATCCAATTTGTTCTTACTGAATTTTCCCTTTTAGGAGTATTTTACAGCAAATGACCCTGTAATGTACTTTCAGTTATATTCTCATAAAGAATGTTGAGAGATTTGTGTACTGTAAGAGTTGAACTTTATCCTCAGTATCCAAAGTAGTTTTAACAAAAGCTTTACACACACACAAACACGGAAGAAGAGAATACACACACACACACACACACACACACATACATATATATGCCCCTCCCACCCTCCCTCCCTTCCATCTCACTCTGTCACCCAGGCTGGAGTGCAGTGGTGCAATCATAGTTCATTGTAATCTCAAACTCCTGGGCTCAAGCCATCCTCCCTCCTCAGTCTGCCGAGTATCTCGAAGACTGGGTCCTGCTGTGTTGCCCAGGCTGGTCTTGAACTCCTGGCCTCAAATGTTCCTCTCACCTTGGCCTCCCAAAACGCTGGTATTATAGGTATGAGCCACTGTGCATGGCCAAAACTTGCTATTTCAAGTGCTTTGTCTACTACTCTCTACTTTACTTAGAAATAAAAGATTGGGACTGAATGATTGTATATAGCAGTCTTCCAGAAGGAAGTCACATTTTTCTCCTGATTTTAGGATCACAGACTCTTAGAATTATAAAATTTAGTTCAACTTTCTTCTCAGAGTGGTAAGTGGGAAGAATATAGGTCTGGAGGTCTAATTTCAAATTCCAGTATCAACGCTTACTAGCTGTGTGTTCTTGAATGAATTACATACTCTCATTGCCACTCAATTTTCTCACCTGCAAAACGAGGACAGAAACACCTACCTCACAGGATTAGAAGAGTAAATGAGGTAACAAAGTGATTAGTGTAGTGGTTGCCTAATCCACTCCAGTTTGGGGAGCTTGGGCTGCTAGAAAACTGTTTTGGGCAGTAAATCTAAATATACTTCTCCACCTTTAAACCACTGGCCCTTGATTGGCCTTCAGAAGGACACCTATGGAAAATCTAATCTTTCTTTTAAATTAGGGCCCTATGCCTATGAGAATTTTTCTCTGAGTGTCTACTCTTTTTCTTTCCTTCTTATAAGACATGAATTTAAGATTCCTTACCACTCTGATTCCTGCCAAAGGCCCCTTTCTGTTTTCACTCTACACTCCCTTCCTGGACCTTCTCATCTATTCCCGCGGCTTCACTAACTATCTTTATTTTCTCTTCTAAACCTGTGTTTTGATCAGTGTTTGGGGGCTCAGTAAATGACAACAGGTGTACATCCATGTCTTAGTCCCTTTGGGCTGCTATAACAAAATACCACCAACTGAGTAGTTTATAAACAAGAGAAATTTATTTCTTACCATTCTGGAGTTGGAAGTCTGAGATCAAGGTGCTGGCAGATGTGGAGTCTGGTGAAGGCCTTGTTTCTGATTCATAGATGGTGCCCGTGTGCCAGTCCTCATGGCAGAAGGGGCACACCAGCTCCCTTGGGCCTCTTTATAAGGACATTAATCCCAACTGTGAGGGTTTCACCCTCATGACCTAATCACTTCCCAAAAGCCTCACCTCCTAATACCATCACCTTGGTGGTTAGGATCTCATCATATCAATTTTGGGGTGACACAAACATTCAGACCATAGCAACCCAGTTACCTATACCAGAAATCTGGGGCTTATCCTTAAGCCTCTTGCCCCCCACCCCACCATTCAATCTTTTACTCTGTTTTGTGGTTTCTACCTCCTCAATATCTCTTTAATTTTTAAAATTATTTTATTATTTTTATTTTTTAGAGATGGCATCTCACTATGTTGCCCAGGATGGCCTCCCAGGCTGATCTCAAACTCTTGGGCTCAAGAATCCTTCCGCCTTAGCTTCCCAAGTAGCTGGGGCTACAGGTATGTGCCATCATGCCCACCTTCAATATTTTTTTAATCTACCTGCTACTACCCTTACTTAGGACTACTACCACTGGAGTCCAAGCTGCCAAAGCCCTACATGGTAACTCTATAGCCCTAGCTGCTTCATTCTGCTCAAATCTCCACCCTGAAGCCAGGGTGATACTTTAAAGTTGAAAATAGATTAATGGTATCCTGTTGTCCTAGAATGAAATATAAGCCCCTTAAAATAGCTATGTGGCTGTCTGTCAATGTCTCAGCCTTGCATCTTATCTCTGTTTTCATTTCTTTTCTGACCTCAATCATGGCAGATTTCTTTCAATTCCTTGAATAGGACATTCTTTTGCTTCTGGGTCTTTAGGCATATGCTCCCCATAACTGAAACACTCTTTTCCTTCCACTTCACTTCCCATTCATTTGGCTAATGTCACTTGTCCACAGGCCTTGTTATATGCCACTTTCTCAGGGGAGTGTTCCCCGACCATCCCTAGACTAGGTTGGATTTCCCTGTTATGAATTTCAGAGCAACCTCTTAATATTCTTCATTGTTGTGATTATGCCTTTGTTTTAATTTTTCTCTCCTTGGATTATATACTCCATAAAGATAATGAGCATTTATTGTCTGTGAAAAATTTCAAATATAGGAACTCAGCTCATGCCAAGTCTTGTTCTATCTATAACCCCACCATTTCCCCATATTATTTTGAAGCAAATCCCAGACATCATATCATCTTATTTAAAAATTCAGTATGTATTTCTGAAAGATAATCCTACTTATAAAAATAATTTCTACTGGTTCTAAAAACAGTATTACAGTAAGTTAGGGAGCAACCATTCTGTCCTATTCACTGCACTCTTACAAAAAAATTATTCTAATTTGTTCTAATACTGATCAAGACAAAAAAGGTACTCAATAAATGTTTCCTAAATGAATGAATGAACTGCAATATAGGAATCTTCCATATGTGAGTGTTACTCCTACTGTGTGGTGCTCAGGATGAGACACAATGTCTCAGATATATATGATTGGTGAAGAAAGAATTGGGAATGTCACCTTTTTTTCTAGATTTTATAAATTCTATTATTAGAGCTTAAGAATTTGCTAATTTGTTGGTAGCTACATCTCAGAGCTGTCTTATATTGACTAAAAGTTAATCAAAAGCTATTAAGTCTTTTTCTCATATCACTATTTTACTTATACATTTGATTCTTTGGACCAAACTTTAGAACTTTACAAGTATTAGCTTAAATTTCCTCTGACAAGAACTCTTTGAATTGTAATTCACTCATCCCAAGCATCTACCTCTGAGTTCCAAGCCATATAACAATTTGATGAATCAGTATTCTATCAATTTTTAGTTAGGTCTTGTCTTAGTCAGTTTGGGATACCATAAAAAAAGTACCATAGACTGGGTGGTTAAACAACAGAAATTTATTACTCACAGGTCTGGAGGCTGGAAATCTGAAATCAGGATATTAGTATGGTTGGGTTTTGATGAGGACCATCTTTCTGCTTATGTCCTCAGATAGCCATCCTTAGTGTATGAACTCAGAGTGAGACTTTGTGTCTCCTTTTCTTTTTATAAGGGCATTAATCCCATCATGAGGTCCCCACCTCATCACCTAATCTGGCTCAAAGTTGGAAGAAAATATGTCTGGTGCATCAAAATCTCTTTCTTCATGTGCAGAGGAAAGGGTATTCACTTTGAGAGCCATGTAGACTAGGGTTCAGATCCTCATGGGCATTTACCTACTGTGTTATGTGGGATCAAGTTGGTTGACTTTCTAAGGATCAGTTTCCTTACTTGTAAAATGAGAGAAAAATGAAACTTGTACAACAGGGTCACCATGAGCACTGGACACAGTACCTAGGACATATTAGATGCTCAGTATTAGGTAGTTGTTATTTTATTACACATTCAGGTCATGGTAATGGAGCCCTGGTCATTGCTCATGTGTCTGGAGGCCTAACATCACCTTGCTGATGCTTCAAGGGAATCCACATGGCACTGGCCAACTGATCCTCCTCCAGGGATGCTATTCCACCTGTGTGGTCACTGCTGTTAGCTGCCTTCTCATCAAATCTCTGCAGCCCGGTGCTTAGGATTCAGGAGAGGGATGGAGGAAGCTCCTTCTTCTTTGGGAGCTGGGGCTTGGGCCCCTCACTTTCTTTATTCTCTTATGAGCATAGGCTATATCTTCCTCTTCCTCTTTGCTCAGCCTGACTTCAAAGAATACTACCTCCCAGAGAGTTCCAGGTGCTTAACCCAGACCATTTTTTGGATCTTTGCTACAAATCCCTGCTCTTCTTTAAAACAGTGAGTGACCATCCATTCTTCAGTTCCCTCTTTACCTTTGTGAAGCATGAAGGTGATGTTAATTGGAGGAAGAGGAACTGGTTCGATTTCCTCTGTCACTTCCCAGCCAGTCACACATTCATTAGCCCCATTTGTAGACTGCATTAAGCCTTCTGTTTCTCACTGGATATTTCAATGACTTGGATCTTGTAGAATCCACTTTCTTCTTTTATTTTGTGAGAATGGGGCTTATAATTACACTTTCTTTCTCTTTGATTTCTCAAAGATTACCAACAACAATTCTTCCTGAGTCCCCTGTACTTGTTTTTCTGTCCAGCTTGAAACTCATTTACAATCTCCTTATCTGTCTGTGGCCTCCATTCCCTTTTAACAATATTAGTTTCGCCTTGCCCAGTGTGGCAGCAATGCTTTTAGACAGAGCAGATGGAAGTAAAACAGAAGTTGAATGAGCACATTTGTTCTAGTGGTTTGTTAGTATTAAATCTTTGTCTATAAAGCAGATACATTACAGCTTTTATCAAAAGAAACAAAAAAGAAATTCATAAAAACCAAAAATAAAACCACATTAACTACCAGCATTGTCTCCCCTCAATTTAAAAAGTCATGATTAGCTTAAATAGTCACTTCATTTTGGGTCTTAACTTTTCTGATTTATTAGTTATAGCCCTTAATGAGGCATCTCCCAAATTATACATTTTTTAGTCTTCCCATTTTAATGAAAAATATTAGAAGATCATCTTTACTTTTAAATATTTTCGAAGCCTGCCAATGACTCATTTCTTTTGAATTATGATTGGTGAATTGAAATTGCAGAATGATTGGGACTAAATTATTTCAGATGTGGGCTTTGGAATCTAGAAGACCTTATTTGCTAACATTTAAACACTTGGATGACCTCCAGCAAGCAGATCTTTGAACTTCAGTTTCCTCCTCTATAAATGGGCTCTTAAAATGAATGAAATAGTGTGTGTGAAAAGCCTTGAATAGGGTGCCTGACACGGACAGGAAATCTGTACAAGTTCACTTTTCCCCTTGTTTGAATGAATTGTGCAGGGATTGAAGCAATCAATTTCAAGCAATATGAATAGTTAATTTTTATGGATCTTTATCTATAAAATTAAGTCAACAAAAGTAAGGCAAATTCATTAATAACGGATATATATATATCAGGACTTCGAGCTCTCAAAATGTATTTCCCAATCTTTTCCTAACAAGATCCATTTTTCAACATTTATAATTTATGATGACTGATATCAATACTGTACAATTTGTTGAGAGCTTTTCAAGGCACTCTTTCTCATAACCAATTCATACATCAAAGATCCAGATAATTAAGGAAATAGTTTTAACTGCTAACGTTACACAAACTAACCTACTTCACCCAAAGAAACTTTTTCAGGTGGGCTGTGGAGATTGGTCCTGGTCTTCACTATTGTTTTTATAAGTCAAACTAGAAGCAAAATTTCTTCTATGATCTGTTATCTTACTTCCATTATTTGACAAGAAGTGTCAATGAGTTTAACACAAAATGAGACTGCTTTTGAAATAGAGAACTGAGTGGGAAAATCAGACTTAAAAATTCTCAATATTTTTAGTTTTTAAAAAATTTTGTTTGTTTTTAAGGCCTCATTTGATTGCCAATAAAAACTCAATTCAAACTAGGTTAAGCAAAATGAAGAATTTATTGGAAGTGTGAACTACAAATAAAATCCCAAGCACTCTGCTTACTGAATGGACCCTTCTCAGCCAAGGAGACCCCAGAAATACCTTAAAACTGACTTCCCAGCCACGGCAGGATGGAAGAGATATAAAGCACAATTATGAATTCATGATTTCCCTTCATAAATATTCATGACTCCTCCTATAGCTTGTTGAATATGTATATTTGGCCACCCTCCTCGATATAAAATCTTGTTCCTTTTGTCTGTCCTTCTGAAGCATGTGTGTCTGGCTTCTGGCTGGGGCTCTGCTTTCCAGCCTGTTGGAATGGCTGTCTGGTAGGCTGCTAACCTTTATGAGAATTAAGCTTTCCTTTTTTCAAAGTATAAACATCATCATTTTTTTTTTAGTTAACAGAGGATCCTGGGGTACTCATGGAAAGAGCAAGCCACATGGGTGATAGAGGAGCCACTGAGTCTTAGGACATAACAGATGGAAACAGAGACTAGAATACAATCAGGGTTTGATTTCTGCCTGATTCTCTCTGAATTTTCATCCTTTTCTCTTGCCATAGAGTGGATTTCTCTCCATGGCACAAAACATGAGCTGGTGACTCCCGAATTTATATCATGCTGCTCCAGCTAGCCGAGAAAGAATAATGCCACTCTCATCACCTTGAAGACCAAGAATCCTAGGGAAGGAATCATGGGTCCTTGGTGCAGCTTTGGTCAGTTGTCTACTCCTGGACTGCACAAATGTGGAGAGGGAGTAGGGCCTGTGGAAACATGGCGGTCCCTACGGAAATCATTAGGTAGTGTGGGAGGCAGGTGGCTGGTGGCTGGGTAGAGGGAAGCAGTGGGTGTCTCTATGACAGGGCTGTGCTATCTCTGCAGAACTGTCCCCATGACCTTCTTGTACTTTCACCATTGTGAATGCTGCACCACCATTTTTCATCCATGGACTTTTGCTTATGTTGATTTCTACGCCTGAAATACTATTCTTCTTCCCTTCTCCTAGTTACTTCTACTTACCCTTTCATTTGCAATTTAAGTGTATTGTTCACAAGAAAGCTTTCCTTGACCCCCAAGTTTGGGTCACAACCTAACCTGGATTAGGGATCCAATTATAGCCAAATTTCTCATATCAGGGTAGGTATTTCATTGTATTGTTGCAACCTTAACCAGGCTATAAGAAAATAAGGGCAGAGAACTTATTTATCTTGTTTAATAGCTATGGCTTTAGCACTTGTCTTAATATCTGGCACAAGTAATCATTCAATACACGTTGTCAAATAATGGAAAGCATGAACAAGGGAACAGGGAATGAACATATTTCAAGAGTTGCAGAAGCCAGGAGAAGGTGGTAGTAATGGTAAACTATAAAGAGAATTTGAGAGTTTCTTGAATAATGATTCTTATAGTCAACTTATTACACTTATATGTGTGATTCTGTGCCCCAAACTGGACATATGTTATTTCACTTAGTCCCTATGGGCTGGGTTTTAGAATTCCCATTTTATGCCTGAGGGAGTGTAAGTAACATGCCTATGATTCCACTATAAGTACATAAAGTAACTGGGTTTAAAACTCAATATTTGACTATAATTACTGAGTTCTTAACCATTACCGTGCATTGGTTGCTTTGTAAGCAGTTCTCCCATGAGAGAAGAATGGACTATATAGATTTTCCAGGCCTGGAAGCCTATACCACAACCATTTTTCAGGAAGGAAGGAAATCTTCCAGATATCATTAATATATTGGCCTGCAGGTTCTTTGGCAATTGAACACGTTGATAAATTTTTATTCTTCCTTGTATTGAATGAAAACGTGAAAAATAAAATTAGTAATCATATATCAACCATGAGGTAGAGGAAGAAAAGTTAACTGATTAATCATTTGCTGAAGCAAATCCAATGCGATAAATGAGAATAAATTATGCAGAGAAAATCTGCTGAATTTGATAATTATTTGCATTCTCTGGCATTATCATGGGCATGAGTGGAAGTTTCCAGGATCTAATGAATTATTAGTTCTTGAATGGCTTGTATTTTAGAAACAGTCATAATTACCAAAGTTTTTTCATTTGCTGTATTCTCAGAGTTCATGCTTACATATCAAGCTTGAAGGTGACACCAAATCATCAAAAATTTTTTCAGTTCTATATTTAGTTTATTGTATTGGCAAATTTGTTTTAGGTGGTTTCCATGCAAGTTTCTTATATTTTCCTCTGTGCTGTCTACATTATAGAATTCAAAACACGTATGTGACAAGTGAAAATTTAGTCCATCATTTGGATGACCTTTTCTTTTTGGTATTAAGTAAATGCAGCTCAAGAATAAATAGACTGATGATCCTGTCATTCAAAGTGACATGCCATTATATAAATGAAGGCTAAAGATGGGCATGTGAAACTGACTTCCATTTATCCATTAATATTGTTAACTGTGGTCATTTCCTGATCTTGTAATTATAAGCCAGAGTTGAATTTTCGAGTATTACTAGAGCTATAACTCTTTTGTTTTTCATAGTCAAAAGAATAAATGCATTTATTGAGGTAATTCACACACTGGAATATCACAACAGAAAATGATTGAGCTAAATAGTACATGGTTGAATTTCAGAAACGTAAGTCTCAGAAGTTTCATATATGATTCCATTTTATAAAGCTCAAAAATAAGACCAAATTATACATTGTGTAGTTGTACATAGAAACACATGTGCAATGATAATTTTTAAGAGACAACTTCATAAATAAAATTAAAAAAATATCTAGCAGTGGCTGCCTCAGTGACAAAGTCAGGGCAAGAGGATGGGGAAAGCACAGAGGTAAATAAGTTGTTGCTACATTCTAGTGTTGGGGTCATGGATGTTTAATATAATTTGCTTTATACTTTAAATGTATGTTACATATAGTACTTTTATGTGTCAAATACTGTACTGGAAAATATAATAGAGAAGGAAAACACTCTTGTATAAAAACAAGTTCTGGCTGGTAATCCTAGCACTCTGGGAGGCCGAGGTGGGAGGATCACTTGAGCTCAAGAGGTCAGGACCAGCTTGAGCAAAAGCGAGACCCCGTGTCTACAAAAAATTAAAAAAACTAGCTGGGCATGGTAGCACATGCCTGTGTCCTAGCCACTTGGGAGGTTGGGGCAGAAGGATCACTTGAGCCCAGGAGTTTGAGGTTGTGGTGAGCTACAATGATGCCACTGCACTCTAGCCAGGGTGACAGAGCGAGACTCTATTTCCAAAAACAAAAAAAGTTCCAAGCTTCCAAGCATCATCTAGTTTGTCATAAAGGAAAACTTATAAGTGAGAACCCCAAACTTAACAATGTTTCTCTAGATATTATTAAATTCTTTTAGAGAGGTGGAGGAGAAAAGGAAGACTAGCAGAGGCTACTAAAAAGGACTATGAATTCAGAAAACTCAAGGCTTTGGCTAAAATTAGGAGTCAGCTACTTGTCTCCAGATATCCTTGCTCCTGGGTCTTCAGACTAAGGCCCCTCAACCAAGAACCCTGATTGCCAGGAAGTGCTTGGAGGATCGCAAGGGGGCTTCGTTTCACATTATTTGATGTATCGAATATTGAATCTGCATTGAGAACAGAATTGATAGAGTTCATACTTCATGAAATCCGATTAATTAAATGTTCTCCTCCCCTGCATCTCCATCTATCTAAATCCTAACTTACCCTGCAAAGTCCACTCAAGTCTCAGTTACTCAGAGCTACAATTCTTGATGAAACTGCAGTAAGCACATCAGTCTCTTTGATTAGAGTGTGTGTTCATGGTGTTTATATACAGTATATCTTTGTCTTGTCCTGCCTCACCTGTAAGTTTACAAATTTCGAGAGAAAAAGATTCATTCCTTCTACTTGTTTTATACTACGTTTAACACTGTTAATGTAAATAAACAATGTTGAACTGCCCCTAGCAGTATTTTAGCACCCAGTGGACACTTGATAACAGTGAGTAACCAGCACTTCTCTCTTTGGGGTGTAGCTGTCTTTGGAGAAGGAAAGTGGAAGTTTCGATGTCATACTCCAAGTGTAATGCTAGTCCATATCCTTCCAGAAGCTTTTAGTGACTTAGGGTAGATTCCAGATGATTTGGCAGTAATTTTCATCACTTCTCTTTTTCCTTTACCTCCCACACCAATCCCTTAGCAAGTCTGGTTAGCTCTGCCTTTAAAATATATCCCAACTCTTTCTATTTTTTTCCATCTCTACTGTCATTAACCCAGATGGAGCATCTCTTTAGGTTTATGTGCTAGCCTTCTTAACCCCATTTCATGCTTCTAATCTTGCCTCCCTCCCGACTCCCTGATAATCTCAATGATATATATCTCAATATATCTCATTAGAACTTTGTTTTAAACTCAACTGATTCCAACTACGTGTTAATCTAAGGTTTTTACCACATTCTAGACATTCTTTCCCATCTGATCCCATATCATGCACAGGCTCATCCTGTGGCTTTTACACCAACCTAAATTATATATTCACAAATCTAACAGAATCTCTACTCTTATGGATTTATATCCTATGCATAATACATAAAATGTGAGATGGTGAAAGTGGGGAAGAGAGTCATGGAGGTAATTAAGGTGTTATTTTTAAATAACGTGGTCAGGGAGATTTAGGCAAAGGTCTGAAAGACGTGAAAGGGTGAGCTCTGAGGATTTCTGCAGGAGCATCCCTGACACAGGGAACAGCAAGTTGAAAGACCCCGTGGCTGGAGTGTGCTTGGAGGATCTAGGGAATAGCAAAAAAGCTGGTGTTGCTGGAGCTGATCCAAAAAGTAGGGCGTGGAAGGAGACAGGTCAGTGAGATCAGATGCAGTCACAGTAGGGACTTTGGTTTTTCCCCTGCACTGAGTGAGATGAGTCACCAACATGGGCTTGTGAACAGACAAGTCCCATGTCCTATGACAATTCAAAGAGCTCCCCTGGTTACTGTGTGGAGAAAGGGCTTTGAGGGGCCGGGAATGGGAATGAGTGGGCAGTCAGAAGGTTATAGAAGAAATCCTGGTAGGAAACGATTGTGTTCGTGAGAAGTGGTCAGATTATGGACATGTTGTGAATAGAGAGCCAACAAGACCCACTTTTGGAAGTGGGGAATGAGAGAAAAGGAAGAGTCAAGGCTGTCTTCAAGGTTTTTGGCCTAAGCAACATGAAGAATACATTTACCACGACGGGGAAGATTGGGAGGAGGAGTGCCGGCAGTGGTGGGGGGCGGCGGAGCGCACTAGGAGTCCAGTTTTGGACGAACTCCACGTGCAAATGTTGAGCACGCAGCTATATGTGTAAGTCTGGATTTCCAAAGATAATTGAGTCCTGGAAATATGAATGTGGGAAATGCCATGCTATAGATGATATTTGAAGTTATAGGACTGGGCGAGGTTACCGAGGACTGATAGTAGACAGAGAAGAGAGAAGGAAGAAATAAAAGGGAAGAGAAGGGGAAGGGAGGAAAGAGAAGGTGCCCATGGGCTTAAAATCCGTCAACACTCAGGTTAAGTCTCACTTCCTTTTCAAAACTTCCCTCATTACCTAGATTGTATTTATCTTTCTATTTCTCGGTCTTTCTACACCACTTGAATCTATATGGTGGAATTTAGCATTCAATTACATCCTGAAGTATTTTGTAATATTACAGGAATATTAACTGGGTGGCTACTATGTTTGTGTCAGGTGCAGTGCTGGCACTGGCAATCCAATAGTGAGCCAGGGAAGTTTTTTGTCTCCATGGAGTAACCACGTAATGACATAGAATATACTCAGAGTGTGCAGTGATGTGCTATATGCCTGTAGCATATAGTGACATAGTATTGCTGATTACTAAATATCAAGTCTGTATCTTCTCCTTTCTCTTTCTATATCCTCTCCTCAGTGGTATTAACTCTGAAGAATGGGAAAGATTTAAACATTGACAAAAATATAATTCCTCTGATTACTCAACAAAATATTTAAAAATACATAAATATTTTGAAATTTCATCTGAACATTACCCTTAATCAGTGTCTATAGCATGTGCTTTGTTGTAATAGTAAGTAACACCTGTTAAAAACAATGCTCCATGATATCATTCTGGCTTGGCTAATTCTGGATGCGTTTCCACCAGATTTCTCTACACTTACAGTGATACCCTTCACCATGGACAGAGCCAACTTGGTTATGCTACCCTAAAAGCAGCCTGTTTTTGGTCTGTCATCCCTCCTCTACCCCTCTCTGCTCCTCCGCTGAGTAGCTGTGCTCTTGGGTTGACCTTCCCTCTTCCCATGCCCAGTGCGGTCTCGGCTCTCCTTCCCAGGTGAGCAGTGGGGCAGAGGGTCACGTCAGGAGTCAGCTGCAGGGAAGAGGCATACAACGACCACCCTGGGTCGGCTGAATCCTAATTTCTTGGGGTGAGGTCCAGGAATCTGAATAAGTATCTCCAGGTGTTTCTGAAACTAGTGTTTGAGGGCCACTGATGAGTTTGACATGATGGTAGGCGCAGGCTGACCGAGCCCTCCAGTGTAAGAGTTGGCTAGGTCAGCTTCAGTACAGATTAGACAGGCTGCCTGGGGCTGGCCTGCTGAGTTTTTTTGGCAGCCCCTTCAATTTCTCACCCAAGGCAAGTGCCTCATTCACCTCACTGCAGTCCTGGCCCTCCTCAGAACTTCGTACTTCCCAGAGAAAGCAGGATTGAACACTGTTTAGGAACATGGACCCCATCGGTTCTGCCCCTTAGCTGTGGACTCTTAGGCAAGTTATTTATACTCTGAACCTCAGTTTCTCCCCTCAGGAAAACAGCAATAATAATCACACCAACTTTACAGAATTTGCCGTGAGGAATAAATGGAATAATCCACATGGAAGGGTTAGCACCGTGCCTGTGGCCGAGCAGGGGCACGGTGACCATTGGCCATTACGCTGCTTGTTCTACGGAACATTTGTTTTTCTCTGTGAGAAACCTTGGCTTGACTCTCAAATGACAAATTCATGTTTCCAGAACACAACCCATTTGTAGCTTGGGGATGTCCTAATGGTTTTGGCTTCACCATTGTTTGGAGGAGTTAATCAGCCCTCAGAGGCTACAATTATTCCAATGCTAATTAAAAGAATAAAACCCCAGGCAGCTAACCAACCCCACTTGCCTGTGGTTACTTTGACATTAGCCAGCATCTTTGCTTAGAGGAGGACTGAATAGGAATTGATATTACCAACTTAATAAACAACCTTCACAAAGTCTCCTTCAGAAAGATGTCTTATTAAAATGAGATGGTTTAAAACAAGGCCTCTTTTCAAATACAGTCAAACATAAAAACTGACAAAAAGACACCAAAGGAGAAAAGCAAACTCAAAGGAAATTTATTTGAGAATCTAGGATCAGTAAGGGAAAAAAATGAAGTATTGCAACCTGGTCTCTCTTATTTTATTGTCATGGGTCGAAGGGTAAATAGGAAATTGCAGATGATTTTAGAGGCACATAGAGGGGAATGGTGGGTATCTTATTTCATATTGTTGGTGTCAATGGTGGTACTTTATTTTATTTTATTTGCATAGGCCAACTCCAAAGCATGTATCTGCCTTATCTAACCCGGGGATTATTTCCAAATGAATCTCTCTTTCCCCAAACTCTTTTGGTCTCATACTGCATGACTCCATTGGAAGTCTTCCTAAGTGTACTCTGCATAAATCATTCTGCTGCTCCAGAACTTTCCATGACTCTCCAGTGCCAAATGGTGAAAAATAACAGCTCTCGGTGTGCTCTCTTCATAAATGCCCATTGTCCAGGTTTCTCTCTGCCAATTCTGGCATAAACTTTGTGCTACAGACAGATGGTCTTTCTTACCTTAACAGCATCCTCTCTGAATTCTAATCTTCATGCCTTTGCTCATGTTATCTCTTATTTCTGGCTTTCCTTCCCTGTTCCAGCCTACCTCCAGTAACACCTTTTTAAAAATCGATACAAGGCCGGGCGCGGTGGCTCACGCCTGTAATCCTAGCACTCTGGGAGGCCGAGGCGGGCAGATCGCTCAAGCTCAGGAGTTCGAAACCAGCCTGAGCAAGAGTGAGACCCCGTCTCTACTATAAATAGAAAGAAAGAAATTAATTGGCCAACTAAAGATATATATAG